>OMKY01251328.1:0-10954 GCA_900302395.1 Bregmaceros cantori | reverse complement strand
GGGGGCATGGAAGGCGTGGCAGACACTCTTTGCATTGCAAATTTAAATTCAAACAGCTGCAAAAGGGCTGAAAATTGAATGGTTATCGGTTCAAATCCCGGCTCTGACAGTCTTCAAGCTGTGTCTTGGGCAACACAATTACCCCCAAAGCTGGTCTTTGTAGAATAGATAAATGAAATGTTTAGCGGATGCCCACGAAAGAAACTAGAAAAAAAAAAAAAATTGCAGCTTCCTTGACAACTGACTTCTTCCTAGAAACCATGTATTTACCTAATTAAGGCTTAAAGAATGCATACTAATAAGAGCATAATGAAGAGGCAGGAAGCAACAACCAACCAGATGTATGGAGAAAACAAATGACAAACGATGGGCGTCGCCAGTCACAAAATTTAGTGTACGCGCAAAACGAGGTGTGTTGGCGTTTAAAGCATAGTAAGCAGCAGTCATGATATGTTGAAATTGAATGTATTGATAATCAACATGATGATCGCTGTGGCGAGAGGAGTGGTTATTATTATTATTATGACAAAACATTTAAAAAACCACTCATGGATTCCCCAGCCGGCAGCTAGAGCGGGGGACGCCGCCCTTCACATTTGCTCGTTGGCGAACAATGTAATACGATTTTTTTTAAAGTGTATTTTAATTGCTGCCTCCATGCCACTAATGTATAGATGTCTGGAGATCTACTGACCTCTCGTGCCAAAGGTTTGTTAGTACATGATTATGACAATTTTACCTTTGCCCACTAGAGGGAAGTAAGGGAGAATAGAATGCAAAAATATTTCAAAGCAGTCTACCCATTTCCAGTCATTTTTCAGTGCGAAAAAAAAAAACAAGCACAGATCTGCCTAAAATGTTCTTGGTATTTTTGGACATGTGCAGTGTATAAGTAGTTACCGTATGCTGAAGTGTGATCACAACAAACCTGGTTAGCGGCGTTTAGCCAGTAGCTATGTTTCCAACACTCAAGAGTTTAGAACAGTGAAAATGTTCTACAAATGCACCTGGACACGACAAGTCGTCCCCTCCAGAGATGACCAGAAATGTGCAAGAGCTCAGGCTAAAAAAAATAAAAAATAAAAGTTGGCAATTTTTCCAAATCATTTTCCCTTTTAGGCGTCCGTCCATTCCCTCTAAAGCCACACTATGATAGTTTGTTGTATAAAGTCAAGCTAGAGCATCTACTGCCACTAACAAAATAACATTGCAGACGAAAATGAAATAAGCAATCCATCCAATCTCTATCAATGGTCCCATTTACGCAATGCCCTGCAGATGGTGCTACCTTTCCCCATAGCATTTATTTGGCTTATTTAACCATCTCTGGTCTGGCGGCACAGTGGTGCAAAGGGCCGATTCTCTACATAGACAGAGGGAGAGCCACACACACACCATGAGAAGCAATATTTAAAAAACAAAATAAAATCAACAAAAACATGGAAAGGTTGCATAGTGCAGCTTTAAGTAGGTATTCATCTGGCACGCCGCCTTTTTGAGCTGTCCACAGAGTTCATTCGAACAGGAGAGTCAAAGACTGTTCCATCTCCATGCTTCAGGGAGATTGTGCTCGGAACCAAAGAGCATGTGGTCCGAGTTGTCTGGGGTTTGCTGTGAAGACCTCAAGCCTGCAGAACAGTTCACATCCACCTATTGCTCTTACTTAAAAAGGACAACCAAGTTTCTTTGTACATTTCACCATATTCCTAAGATGCTATATCTACTCACCCCAAGAAATTCCTCTTTGTCCTCTGCCCTGGACAATTTCAACAGAGTAAGATCCTTTTATTCACATTTTTCAGGGCTATCACGATAAATATCATCGCTGCCCCCCCATTACCATGAAAGCCTGTTTGTACATCTTTCATAACGTGTTAAGTTGGGCAGCGCCCTTAAAAGTATTAAACTCCCCAGGATTACTCCCACTTTCCCACGGCCCAATCTCTCATGCCCCTTTCACTATAACCCTGTGAATAAAATGAAAAAAAAAAACATGACTTAACATCTCTGGGCGGGTGAACAGCATAATTTAATTCTGAGAACATGATACAATTTTGTCGTTAAAACTCCCTACAAGGCGTGCTAGAGTTACACCTCTAGCACGCCTTTATATATTTTATATATTATTGTAGCTGAAGAACAGACCTTCCTGATGAGGAAGTTCTGTTCTGATCAGAAGATAAGACTCTCTTTTTCAACTGTGACACAAAGGGAGTTTATATTATGTCCCGTTTTCGAGTTACACAGTGGTGAACAGCCCACTGCAGAAGGCTTGGTGGTGCAGGTATGACCTTTAGAGTCTTAAGGTCAACTTCAGGCTCATGCCGGAGGAGTGGGGGGTGGGGTTCAAAGGTCTTAGTCATCCTTCTTGTCTCCCGGCACACTGTCGTTGGTGGTCGCACCGTCTCCAGCGGCCACGTCGTATTGGCACTTTTCCACACAGCGGCGAGGAAACCAGCCTCGCACACGCTCCCCCGCTGACAGAAACACAAAAACAGAACAGGAAGTTTGATTAGCCGCCTCAAAAGGAAAACGGCACCAAAGTTTTAAACTGAATGCTCTCCCCTGATAAAGTCGAGTTGGTACATACCTACACACACACACACACACACACACACACAATAATTTATGGTGCATTAAAGCTGGAATTTCTCCTTTCACCTTCTTTGTTAATGTGTCTTAATAGTCCGGTGTGCCTTATATACGAAAGAAAAGTTAGAGTATTCATTGACCGTGTGCCTCACTGTCCAGTGCACCTTGTATTTTTTATATTTTTTAAAGTTATTTTGTTTTTCCTTCTTTATTGGATAGAATTAGTCGGAAACTGGGATGAAGAGATCGGGGGTAGACATTGCAGACAAGTCGACAAGCGTCAAACTCGCGACACTGCGGACGCTGCCTTAGACACAGCGCCACAAACATGAATGGGGTCGCGTTAGGTGCGGTGTCCATAACCACTCGGCCAACACGGACCCGCACCTTGTATTTTTAACATTTTTAAAACTTTATACTCTTACCATTGACTCTTTCTGGACTCAGCACCTTGTCGCCATACATCCACCACCTGGACATAGCACATTTTATTAATTAGCGGAGGTCACTGGAAGAGTTAGGTTAGGTTAGGTGAGTAGACGAGTTAGGTTAAGTTACATTTTTTTGTTTTGTTTTAAATACCTCTTGAAAAAAAACAACACCTTTGTGATGAATTGATCATAACAGCTTCATCACTTGCAGCTCTACTAGACTACAGATCTTGACCTCCTTGAGACTTACTTAGTCTTACACAATTTTATTAATACATGATTGTTTTATTTTTCACATGCACGGTTTTGCTGATGGCGCTTTTCATATGCCGCTATTAAAATAGAATGCAGCAACCGTTACAATCTTCCAAAGTCAATTTATTCCCCCAATTGGCGTTTGGTTTGAACACACAGAAGAGAAAGGGATGAACTTACTTAGTCCCGCGGGTGGCCAGGATGGTGTCTCCTTTAGACAGAGGGATGCGTGGCTCTTCGGTGCAAGGGGTCCTGATCAGCGTGTACAGGCCCTTGGTGAGCGGACAGCAGGCACCACTGTAGTCCTCCACCGCACGGTACTGCACCTGCTGTATTGGTGCTGGGATTGGTCAATCTTGCCTCTCCAATGTTACTGAAATGTAACTTGTAGAGTCACGCCTCCATTATTCTGATTGACCACAAGCTGTGACATCATCGTATGTTTCCTCCCATCAGCTATAAATCAGAGGCTGTGTCCAAAAAAATCTCTCCCTATTCCCCATAAAGTGCACTATATGGGGCGCGCAGCATTTTACATTAGGGGTGTCCGAATTCTACATGTACCCTATATAGTGCACTGAAAGTATCCCACAATGCACCGCAAAAACTAGTGAGCATCGGAACGACCCTAGACGAAGCAATACAGCCCATAATGCATTGTGAGACATTTCAAAAGGACCTAAACTTTAAAAACATGGGACGGCGGGAGTAAATAGCGACCGACCACGGCAAATAGTTATAAATGTAAATACTTTTGACTTTTGGTGATGATTATTGAATTTTATAATTATATTTTATAATAATTTTGACGGTGCCAACTCTAGTGTCCGTTCTCGGCCGTTGCTGTTGCGTAAGTGAGTGAGGGGGGTAGGGAGTAGGGGAAAGGGAGCGATATCGGACACAGCCATTGATACTTCATAATGTGTGTGTTTTGCCATGTCCCTGCTTTAGCTCATAGCTTAGTTTAGCTAGTCGATACACAGCTAATGTCCAAGATAGATTAATAAATGAACCCTCTAGACATATTCCCGTGTCAAGACTGGTCAGTACACCAATCATTCATGCCAATCTCAAGACACGATTTGAAACAATACCAATCATGAAAACATCATGAAGGAATGATGCCTAGTGGGGTCCGCGTTGGCCAAGTGGTTATGGACACCGCACCTAACGCGACCCCATTCATGTTAGTGGCGCTGTGTCTACCACAGGTTCCGCACTGTCGCGAGTTCGACTCTGCTTGTCGACTTGTCGGCAATGTCTACCCCCGATCTCTTCAACCCAGTTTCCGACTAATCCTATCCAATAAAGATGGAAAAACGGCGCTGACGCCGTAAAAAACGGTAAAAAAAGGAATGATGCATCAAATGGAATAGATCATTTCCAAATAAAAAAATAAAAGTAATTCCAGCCATTCCTGTTTCCTTCGTGTTCTTTTCCGTCCTTTGTTAAAGTACTTTTGTCATTAAAAACTCAGCCGAGAGGGCGGACATTGTCTGGGCGTGCAAGGCGTCTTTGAGAGAGTGCAAGGTGAACGGGAGTGGAGATTGCTAAATTGTTATATTCACTGTACCAGGGTGTGAACCAAATGTGCAAAGCCAAATATGAAGCAAAATGTGATTTTGATTTTGGAATCGCACCCACGATTGCCCTGATATGTACAGAAAAAAACATGTACAACTTTTGTACGACTCTTTAGTGACCACGACTATTTCGAGACATGCATATTTGCCAGTCAACAATTCAATGGCCTTCTGTGATGTAATTCCAGGACCCTGAAGATGCGACCACCTAGCACATGTTTGAATACACTAGCAATCTCAAATGGGAAATGTGTTCACATTCACACACCAATTGCGGCAATTTGACCCATTGGAGGCCATTGGGGGTTCTGTGCCTTGCGAAAGGACACTGGCATGTCTGGCATGCAGAACCAGGATTTTCATTTTGTGAGGCAAGTTGTCAGTCTCGGAAGCAGGGCTGGAAAACTAAATTATATTTAAAAAGTTCCGTTCCAAACGGTTCAGACAGGCCTATCTTTAACATTTTCGTTCTCGGAACTGTTCCACTGTGGAAATATTGGTCCTGAACCGGTTCAGAACACAAACATTTTGTTCATTCTTAAAGTTCCTCCTATTGTGCAATGTTAAGTTTAGTTATTGTTCATGCAAAACTATTTGCCGACTTCAAACTTCAGTGCAACTGTATTAATGTGAAAAATGGCTTTAAAACAGCATTACATTCGCTTCCTCAGCTGTCACAAGACGGAGCCCCAGATGCATGCGGCTTGATGACTGACAGTAAATGTTGGATGGATGCACAACCGAAAATAGACATAGGACATGTTAGAATATGTAGAGAATGAAAAAAAATGTTTTAAATGGTTTTGTGGTTTTCTGCAGTTGCAGAAATATTTTTTTCTCCTAAAATTCCTTGAACCGCTTCTGAGCCCTGTTCAGAGGACAGAAAACAAGTGTAGATGTTGGTTGTGTTAATGGTCTTTGGTACTTACACTCCGCACGCGCTTGTCTTCCTTCTGCTTCAATTGCTCTATCTAGACACACACACAAACACAAGAATGTTCAAATACAAACATACAAACACACAAATTGGTTACAAGCTAGACATTTTTGCCCCAAAAAAGTAGAACTACGCCACGAGTCCACTTCCGTCTTAACGTCAACAGACAACAACAACAACACAGCTGGTATGGGCTGGAGAGGCCTTTACCAACCATGCAAAACCCATAGAAGAGTACACATCACCCACAAAACACAGAGCGACAAAGGGTCCAAAAATCCTCCATGAAGGCTATGTACATACTTTCCAAGGTAATTCTGCCAGCACCTGCTAGCTTTAACTTGTTAGGGCATAGGGGAAACACTCGGGTACACTAGTGCACGATTTATTCATTTATGCGTCACTGTCCTTGTGATGCTGGTCGTTACGGGGAAAGGCAAATTCCACCACAATTTTGTATTCCTGCCTAAAGAACACAGAACTTAAAAATATCCATTATCGATTAATGCATTTACAAGATTGCATGTTGCTTATTTCAGTGGGATTGGGAGGGATCTGCAGCAATTTCAATCTCTTCACTCACCGTTAAAGTGTGTTGGTGACAGCTGGGGTGGACTGGCCACAGCAGGCCGTCTCCTCGTGGCATCCCTGACCAGGTAAACACCTGCTGGAGGTTTTTCCACCGACTGCCCAGGTCATAAGGAAAGACAAACTCCTCTCCCGTCTGGTAGTACTGAATCCTGTCTTTGGCCTGTTACATAGTATATATGTGTATATGTTATAATGAATTAAAATAAATAAATTAATGCATTAAAATAAATAAATAAGTGTATGTTCGGCTGTTCGGATCTGCAATTTCGGTGAAATATTATAGAAGACGTGCAATAAAAAACAAACAGACACTTTGTACTGTAATTCTCAAAAATGAAAATGAATTCATACAAACTTTAGCAATTTGTTCCAACCTTTTCTTCAATCCACGCCTCAATTGATGTCCTGTTCCGGAGGATAACCTTCATCTGCATCACAAAACATATTTTATTAATATTTTGTTAATATTTAGAAGGGCTAAATCAAGCCTATGGAAAAGTGCTCTGTCTGGATGTAAAACCGCATGGCTCTATACAAGGGGCTGACCTGGATGTAGAACAGCATGCCCACAGCTATGGTGGTTCCCAGAGCCAGCCCGAGGGCAAACAGCGTGGCTGCGAACGCTGGCACACTGAATGGAACCAGAGGCTGGGAGCGGCATGGAATGCTCATGTCCATCTTTACTGAGCTCCAACCAAACGAGATCTATACAGAACAGCAAGTTACACCCTCAAATAGATCAAGAAATAATAAATTAGCAAGTTAGAGCTAGATAGTTAAAGAGAGCTCACACAACACTCTGCGAGTGAGGCCTTTATCATACTTTCCGGGAACTAATCAATTTTCATATTTCCATCCCTATTACCACAAGAAATTGCTGGGGCAGGATATAGGCAGAAGTTTTCCCATTCGCGAAAATCAACAAAGAAGACTAATGAACTGTTCAACAAAAGTTCGAGAGCATGTCCTAAAGTATTGGAAATACTGCTCGTCGATTTCCCGCATTTCCAAAACCACAGAATATCCTCCATTTACACTACCTTTAGTATTTAATGGTTGCACAAGCCATCTTCGTGTGTACTTATTTTTGGCAAATTTTGAAATTCGCCAAAGACTACGGTCAACATTTTTGTGGCTAATGCCGCCAAATTGCAATGCCGCACTTGCCATCGTAGGTGAACATTCAAATAAAATATTGTACAAACTGTTTGTTGTCCAATTCCCGCAATTCCAAAACCACCAAAATAAATCCTCCATTTGCATGCTGATTAGTATCTGATGGTCAGACGTGTATATATTCAGCGCAGCATTGCCCGTAATGGGAATAACAAATGCTCAAAGCAAACAGAGGCTACATTGCCACCTAGCATTTCTGACGATTTAAATACATTTTTCCATGTCCTGCGTTTTAATGCGCTGAACGTTTCTGCGTCAATTGGTGCCAATTGATGCCAATTCTTGCGTTGTTTAACACTTCTGCTTCCCTTCGCATCCTCTGACATGGCCTTTTCGGGATTTGCAACTCCATTATATGCGGGGCTCTGAACCAGTTCAATGAACGTTAACAGAAACAAAACGAACTGAATTTTTCAAAATTTTACGAGAAGCAGAAACTGAAAAATATTTTTTCAACTATTCCGAAACACAAAAGAGAACATTATGAAATCCACAAAACCGGTTAAAACCTTTTTTTGTTCCATATATAGTTTAACATGTCCTATGTCATGGAGACTATTTCCGGTTATGCATCTATCAAACTTTCACCGTCATGTAAAATGATCATGCATCTGGGGCTCCATCTTGTGGACAGACGAGAAGCAAATGTAATGGCGTTCAATACCCGGTTTTCATGTTTTCAATTGCACTGATGTTTGAAAGGCCACAACATATAGTTTGTAAACTATATGTAAACTTAACATTGCACAATATAACAAACTTTAAGAACAAATACAATTTTTGAGTTTTGAACGGGTTCACCGATATTTTGGTGGCGGAATGGTTCCGAGGACGAAAACGTTAAACATAGGCCTGCGTGAATCGTTCCGAATGTAACGTTTTAAAAATAATGAACTCACCCTCTGGTAGAGCTGAGTATACATGGTCATGATGAAGATCAGCGCAGCATGAGAGCAGCCGAGCGGTGCCAGTAGCAGGAAACAGGTGAAGTAGGCGTGGTTCAGATGACCACAGCAATTATTAATCCAGGGACAGTGGTGGTCCATCTTCATCACACACCTGGGGAAAGCCACCGGGAGCTTCAGAAGATGCACCAGTACTCTGATTTTTTGTATAGTGCAAAAAACTAAACTGAAGTTGCCTCGAGGCTAGTAGCTGATGTCACCTTCATATTGATAGGAGTACAGCTGCAGATCTTTTGGATTTTGAATACTCTAGTAATTCTAATGAACCCATTCACACAACTATGGCAGTGGCTGCCAGAAAGGCGCTCAACCACAACTCATTGGTAGCAATTTGGGGGGGGTCAGTGTCATTCCCAAGGACACTCTGGCATGAAATTGTCAGAGCCGTAGCCTGATGAGACAGAAGCAACAAATCGTCCACGCATTGCACGCCATTAGAATGATCATTTGGTCTGGTAAAACTAGAGACGAAAAAGGTGTCCTAAAAAAGTGTCAATCAAATTGTGTTATCCAGTCACAGCGCAATGTGTCAGGATGTGTCCTGTCACCAATAATGTACACCTTATATACAAATGACTGTCCGCCCACAAACCCAGCCCATAACTTTTTCCAAGTATGCGGATGACACAGCCCTAGCTGGATCGTGTTTCAGGGATATCCCTTTAGCAGTCGGCTTGAGAGAAGACAAATTATGAAAATAAACACACAATGCATAATCAATTATCTTAAAAATATGTGCACTGCGTCCAAGCTGTTCTCACCTGTTGCACTTGCGGCAGTGATGGGAGCGTGGCGGCTTGAAGCCTTGGCAGACTTTACAGAACTGCAGATATTGGCTCTCCACGGGACTGTGCTAAACACAGGCAAGGCATGGGAATTAAATACAACGACAGAGCAAATCTATTCTATTGTGACTGGCTGTTGAGGGTTTGTTTCAATGACCTTCAAGTGGAGCTCCGGTGTAAGTGAGCATGGAGCTGTACTATAATAGGCTTAAAATTCAATAATGTCGTGCTGCCCAGTAGCTCAGTCGGTTAGGCAGAGTGCTGGAAAGCACACATATGCCTCAATGGCGCGGTGAGTCGGTGGTTCGAGTCTCGCCACCAACGTATTTCCCGCATGTCTGCCCCCCATCTTCACCTGTTTCCGCTAACCCTAATAAATAAAGCTTGGAAAAAAACAGCCTGAATGGGCTGGAAAAAAAATCTATAATGTTGTGTGTCCTGTCGTTTCCTTTTTCTTTCAAAAATACCTGTGGATATCCAAGTAGACTAGGTTGCAGTGCAAGTAGAAGTCTTTAAATATGTGAAGTCTTAAATTACCTCCCAAAATGACGGCGCGTCTTATAGTCCGGTTTACCTTATATATGAATTCAGTGTTAACAGAACTCATTATTTTGTGTGGTTCATACTTGTTGTTGTACTGGTTGTCTGTCTACCACAACAGTTGAGCCAATGTAAGCCTACAATGCAAGCTACTAAAATTATATTTGTTAACACAATGAATACAATTATTATTTATTTATATATTATTATTATTAATGTATTATCAACACAGGGTGGTCTTGACTCTGTGATGCCAAGGAATTATTAGCCTTTGCAAAGATCTGATGATCTCAATCCACATCCCTCTATCTCTTTGCACCTTATAGTCCGGTACACTCTTAAGCCCAATTCGCACTGAACTTGTATTACCTATGGAGCCCTGGTAATTCAGAATAATTGCGGAGGACGTCCGAGTTTCATTTGACGTGTGAATGCGCAATGTCAGTGATTGGCGAAGTAATAATTCCACTGGAGTTGCCTACTGTGATTCGGCAAAACACCACAATGGTTTGAATTCTGAATGTGTTTAACCTTGTTAATACACACACACACGCGCGTGTTTTTGTGAGAGTGAAGTCTGTGTATGTGCGTACACGTGTGGGCAAGCAAAAATACTGCACATGCGTCGTAATGTCTTTTAAATTGAGCAAAGGACAGGGTTTTACTAACCCCGTCAGAACGCACGACACATAACGCAGCCGTCAGGGGGTAATTGTGAATTACCAGAGGTCCCCACGTAATACAATAGCAGTGCGAATTGGGCTTATGACTGTGTGAGTAAATAAATTAGCATGTACATGTATCACTTTAGAATAACAGTCAAGTTTTATTAACAGCATTAATAAAACTTGTTAAATAGTGAAGTAATTATGAACAAAACATTGACAAATGTTTGTAATTGTTTAACAAAAGTGACTGTTTCGTTCATAAATAGTTCAATATATATATAAGTGTTATAAATGCTGTATAACATTTACAATCTATTTAAACAATATATGTTCAACATTTAAAAATATTTAATGTTTTGTTCGTAATTTGTTAAATATTTAAAAGTGTTATAAATGCTTTATGAGCATGAATAAGGGACTGTTATTCTAAA
>OMKY01251322.1:4622-36771 GCA_900302395.1 Bregmaceros cantori | reverse complement strand
GTCCTGATCCGGTTCGGAACAGAAAAATTTTGTTCGTTCTTAAAGTTCCTCATATTGTGCAATGTTAAGTTTAGATATAGTTTATACAAAATATATTTGGTGGACTTTCAAACTTTTGTGTAACTGTATTAACATTAAAAGCGGGTTTAAAACGCCTTTACATTCACTTCCTTGTCTGTCCACAAGATGGAGCCCCAGATGCATGGGGCTTGATGACTGAGAGTGAAAGTTGGATGCATGCGCAACCGGAAATAGTCTGCCAGACATAGGACATGTTCAAATATATAGGGAACAGAAAAAACGTTTTTAACCGGTTTTGTGGGTTTCATAATGTTGCGTTTCTGTTCCGGAACATTTGAATGCATCTTTTTTCATTTCCGTTTCCGCTCCTCGTAAAATTCCATAAATTTCCGTTTGTTTCCGGTTTTCGTTTTCGTTCCTTGAACCGGTTCGGAGCCCTGGCAACAATTGACTCTGTCATTGCACTGTTTGGGATTTTGATCAACCTCCTGGTGTGGATTGCATTTGACATGAAGTTGCATGTTTGTCATATTACATTAAAAATATATGTGTACAGGGCTTGAAAACGAAATAATTTTTTAAAACGTTCCATTCCGAACAGTTCAGGCAGGTCTAGATTTAACGTTTTCGTTCTCAGAACCGTTCCGTCACCAAAATATCGGTCCTGAACCAGTTCGGAGCGCAAACATTTTGTTTGTTCTTAAAGTTCCTTATATTGTGCAATGTTAAGTTTAGATATAGTTTATACAGAATATCTTTGGTGGACTTTCAAACTTCAGTGCAACTGTATTAACGTGAAAACCGGCTTTAAAACGCCATGACATTCACTTCCTCGTCTGTCCACAAGATGGAGCCCCAGATGAATGGGGCTTGATGACTGACAGTGAAAGTGGAAGGAAATAGTCTCCCAGACTATAAAATATATAGAGAACAGAAAAAACGTTTTTAATCGGTTTTGTGGATTTCATAATGTTCCGGGCAAAATATTTTTGTGTTTGTGTTTTCTGCTCCTCGTAAAATTCTGCAAAATTCTGTTCGTATCCGGTTTTCGTTTTCGTTCCTTAAACCGGTTCGGAGCCCTGCATGTGTACGACATCTGGGCGGTTCAACTCTCCGAAAAGGGCCTGGGCAGTTTGTTTTAGTGATCGTGTGAGGGTGACCTTGACTTGCAGGTCCATGTGCTGACCAGCAGATGGCATTATGGCAGTATAACCCAATGCCCAACGGGCCACGATGTGTCAATTACCGTCGCATTGGTTGTAATTTAGGTTCAATCCTAAAAATAAAATTAAAAAACTACAAGTATGCAGTCATTGCCGACTGGAGCCTGCTTAAAAGATATCCCCGAGAAGCCATGGAGCGTTCAATAAACCCCAGATATATTGTAGAGCCATGGTAATTCGAATTGTGACATCATAGGGGCCGTGTGCTGGGTGCTTCCGAGTGTGTTGGCATGTAAGATTTTACAAGATTTTTGTGTAAGTGTAAGTTCAAGGAACGAAAACGGAAAACGAACGGAAATTAACTGAATTTTACGAGGAGCGGAAACTGAAAAGAAAAAAGATTTCTTCAACTCTTCCGGGAACAGAAACGGAACATTATGAAATCCACAAAACCGGTTAAAAACGTTTTTTTTTTCTGTTGTCTATATATTTTTAACATATCCTATGTCTGGGAGACTATTTCCGTCCACTTTTACTGTCGGTCATCAAGCCCCATGCATCTGGGACTCCATCTTGTGGACAGACGAGGAAGTGAATGTAATGGAACGTTTTAAACCCGGTTTTCACGTTAATACAGTTGCACTGAAGTTTGAAAGTCCACCAAATGTATTTTGTATAAACTATATAAAAAACGTAATATTTAACAAAATTAGGAACTTTAAGAACGAACAAAATGTTTGCATTCAGAACCGGTTCAGGACCGATATTTCGGTGGGGGAACAGTTCTGAGAACGAAAACGTTAAAGATAGGTCTGCCTGAACCGTTCAGAGCGGAACGTTTGAAAAATAATTTTGTTTTCAAGCCCTGCTTCTGATGCTGTTTACACACCTCTGTCCTTCAAGCACTCCACGTAAGCGTGCAGGAACTCCTTCTCTGTGCCGTCTTTGCTAGAGGTCGCTTCCTCCTTTCTCTTCCTCCTTCTCAGCTGATCCTCTTTCCGCTGCTGCTGTTCCTCTTCCTCCTTCCTGCGCTGGGCGGCACGGCCCGAGTTGTCCGACAGACGGATGAACCTACACACCACGACCAAAACTTTTACGTCTGACCACTAGGAGAAACTTCCACCCCTATAGACGGGTTTACGTGCGAAACACTGGTGGGAGTCATTTTGTCCCGCCGTTCTTAAGGTCACTTCCGGTGCCTTATTGTTGCCTATGTCAACTCTGGTACTGGACCGAGGTCCGAGCACACAAAATACACAAAACGCACGCCAGTTCAAAATCCGACCACTAGGTGTCGGTCTGTGACCAGTTACAAATCACCCCCCTCGCTTCGTCCACCATTTTGTTGAAATACAGTCAAAATCCGACATAATTTGGTCACATCTTCTGGACCAATAGACTGGCTGCGTCCACTAGTAATTCCAAAAAGAATGAGAAAATGGAACAGGTTGCACTGATTATTACCTGGGGGTCGCACACAGAGACAGATATGACGGTTGCAGTGGCTCTGTGTCAGAAGTATAAATCAGCCTTTACCCTGTGAAAGCTCTTCCAAAGTGTTTGTATTGAAACTGAACAGACCACTCATGAAGTAAAGTATGTGTTTGTGTGTTGACAGGTGTGCTGGCCATCTGGTGTCTGGTGACCCATGTAATGTACATCCAGGACTACTGGCGCACCTGGCTGAAAGGACTCCGTTTCTTCACCGCTGTGGGCGTTGTTACGTCGGTGCTCGCCGTGTCCGCGTTCGCAACCTTCCTCGCCATCGCCATCACACAGAAGCAATGTAATGTACCTCGTTTACCCTCACATCTCCAACAAATCCGGCACTCGTACTGCCATGCTCGCCCTCTCGGACACGAGACACTCTGCAAGGCAGTAGATAGGCCCCCTTGGGACGCCGATCCCCGCAGGGCGGGGTCATAGAGCGGCCCACATGGCACCCGACCGGTCCCATTCGGAGGGCGATTGTAGTGTCCGAATGTTCGAGGCTATTTGATATGCACGTAATACACACACTCGTACATGTTCTTTGGGGGGGCATTACAGGACCGTAGTAACAGTACATGTGCGTGCAATATTTCCACATTGTATGCTATGTAAATACACCCAACATGTAATATTATCGAGTTTTGGTCATTGGTTGGCCCTGTTTGACGCAGTTCCACGTGAATACTGTGCTGTACTATTTCAGTACCGTACTATTTGTTGTACCAGACCACCGCGTGACGTCACTTATTAGGGGATTTCAAACTGGAACTGAGTGGAAAAAATACATAATTCGATTCGTGCATCTCTAAACAGGCCCCTAACATCCTCCCTCTACTAGACCTGGGTAAAAGTGTCTTTCATAGATATGTAATAACAAACCTTGTCACAACAGGATCTCCACTCATTTTTACACTGAACAGGGTCTGTGCAGGGTCTACCTTTATATCCATTAGGGGTGTAAATAATATCGATTTTTGTATTGATGTATCAATACAACAGCTGACAATCTTTTTTCTGGTCTATTTTTTTATTGATTTGCTCCTGGACATAATTCCACTATCCTGTTAAATAAAATAAAAAAATCAAAGAATCGTATCGCCATGATAGGTGTGATTTACACCCCTGATATCCATGTTAGGCCATATCACTCAATTCTAACATACTGTTCCTTTTCTCTGCAGCTCTAACTGATCCGCGCAGCCTGTACCTGTCGTGTGTGTGGAGCTTCATGACGCTGAAATGGTCGTTCCAACTGGCGTTCTACTCCCACCGCTACCGCCAGGAGTTTGCCGACATCAGCATCCTCAGTGATTTCTAGACGACATACCTCCACCACCAACAACACCACATCAGACACGTGCCAGCTACCGTGCAAATTCCATTGAGGTTCATAATTATAATTCTGAGTAATAGTGTTGCAACAGACTGCACAGACCCCCCTCCCCCCAAATGATTTGCTGTAAGTAAATGCACACTACATTATGGGATCCCTAGCCAGCTTGCCCAAAGGTTCCACACAACCTTATATTTAGATACAATTATTCTCATTTTAAAGACAACACAGTCACTGCTCTGTTCGCTCTAACAAAAACATGTCAGGGAAATAGTGTTATATAAAATTACTGTTACTTTGATTCCATTGTAACAGGTTATTTTAATCTATAATTTAATCCTATGATTACATTTTGATATTAGACCAGTGACCCGGTGGACTGCATTTGGGAGTCCAGGGTTCGAATTTGAGCTGCAACCGATTAAATGAATGATAATTCATTACTGAAGTAGTTGGCAACTAATTTAATGGATTAATCAGCATCAACGCATTGTTCCGTCCTCTGTTCAAATGCGTTTAATATGTTGCTCCCAATGCAAGTCGCCATTTCCATGAAAAGAAGAATTTAACTTGATTAATGTTGAAATAAATTGGTGATTTAATTGTTTATCAAAAATAATCGTGATTCACACTCAAGAACACAAACATGATGTTCACTTACCACATGAAGGATGGTTGGGAAACCACATGCGAGCAAAACCCTCTTCTAAAATATGTCAATAATACCAATTGTCCCCATACAGTGATTTTAAAAATGGGCCGAACCGCCGAAGTCCAGAATTCCTCAGATGATGTTGTGGCCACAGCGACAGTGAAACAGTCTACATACAGTTTTGGTTAGGATGCGTGCACGGAGGACAACAGACATCCTGGGGATATGCTTTGCTTCACGGTGAAACTGCCACAAAGTGACATTGCAAAGCGTGGTGCTCCCGCCTGTGTAGAAAAAGTTTAGAGAAATCGGCCAATAATTACGGATCACAATACTTTTCTTAGAGGAAATGCATTCCACCGATAATGACAATGACGTCTGCTCTCGAACCAGAGACAGGCATCGGACCGAATCGCTCTTCTAGCAACCTTGTGTTCAGCCCACGTCCAATACTAGCTTTCGCCCCTCGGACGACCGGCCTCATCCTCTCATTAACTGTTCCCGAGGCCTATTAGCAACAAACGTACCCCAAGTCGTATCCCAAATGAGCGCTTTCCTAATGTTGCACTGTAAATTTGTGGATGACCCACCTGCTATAAGTGTTCCGATATTGTTGTTGATGGTGAACATTGCCAGCATTGTGTGTTTTTATTTAGTTTAGCTTTTTAGTTTTATCAATGAAAATGAATTTGTCTTATGCGTAGACGAACAGCAGCAGCTACAATTAAGGGCAGTATGATATTCAATATGATCGTGATCTTGAGCGGCACTATTTTGTGATCGTGCATATTTTTGAAATATCGTATGATCATCAAACTCGTCACCATCCTACCTTCTCTGGTGTTCTTATTTTTAAAACAATACAGAAAAAAATCAGTCTTGGTGTGCCACTGCCAAACATGCTGTGCGATGCCGGACCACCTCTGAACTTTCTGTCATAGGACATATTTGGTGTTTCAACCATTTTATCGACCTTTTGTTCTGGGTACAAAAAAGGGTGAATGTGTGATTTGCACATTCACCCTTTTTTGGGCTATCAACAAATGAAGGCCAAGAAAAAGGCAACGCAATATACAGCGAGTTCCGCAACCACTCACATCACCTGCTGTTTTGCTTAAAGGGATAGTTTTTTTTTTTTTTTACATCAATCTGTATGGCATCAACTAGACGAATGATGAGCATTCTCTTTGACTTACCCCCGACAATGTCCAGTGAGCAGAGCTGGTGTCCATTTTAGGTCCAGGATAAAGTATTTCCACAAGTTGCGGGGGAGTAGACAAGTTGGGGACACATAAATAACGTTTTTCTTCCCAAAAAAAGTATGTGTAAAAGAGTGATTTATTTGCATCACAAAAAAACGTGCCTGCAAAAATCAAGCGTCATTATAACGTGGGCGCTACTTTATGTGTCGTTCTGAAGCAGTCCGCCCACTTGTGTGTACGCTGCCCACCATTGCCACTCCAGGGTGCGGTGTGGCCAATAGTATCTGTATCTAGTTAATACAGATTCATGTTTTAAAAAAACAAACTATTACTTTTAATATTGCAATGATTTCGGCCACAAACCTCTCAATTAGTCACTTGCAGTGAGGGCTTGCAATGATTCTACAAACTATATGAAGTCTTTTCAAATATTTCTTTAGAAATATTGAAAAATATTTCCTTTAAAGTATGTTTTTGAAAAATGTGGCTTGAATGAGTTGAATCCAAATGGAATGAATAGGGTTTTGACAGCAACATAGTCTACTATATTATACATGCTTTGAAAATGTAGTCCTAAAAAGGACTAGTCAGCTTTCAGCTTCTTATGAATTTGATCATGCAATCGTATTACATGTAGCCTGTTACTCTGCTGCGGAAACAGGCACAGTGTTGTTAGGCTCCTGATGTGTGTTATATTTTTTGTATTTATCGTTTTATTTTGTCGTTTTAAAAAAATGTTTTTATTTCAGCAGCACAGCTTGTATCTTATTTCAGCTAGGTCTCTCATTTATATCTGTTACAGTTGACAAATGTAGCCAACATTCTGCAAAGACTGATCCCTAACCCCCTGCGATGAAGGCATGATCATACTTTCTCATGGCTGCTATAGTCCCGAGCGAGCTTATCTACACTAACATAACTTTTATAAATGCTATATAGTAAAAATATTGCAATGGCACTGTATCCTTATGTTTGCAATATTGTAATTTGTTCATGCTCGACTTCCATGAACTGGCAAGATGCATTTTGCCGTTCTGAAAGATCCAACAGCAACACTGTAGAGGCTGCACTTACTGGAATCGTGAATTTGATATAAATTACATGATTGTGGCTGAATTTGGAAATATTCTGTGGGCCTCCAAAATAACTTGGATCAGCGAAAAAAAGATTACTGCAAAAGTTAATCAAACTTCCCTTTGAAAACCCATAGACCCACAAACCAATTATCCAGTCATTCCACCAGTGGCTGCTGATCCATGTAGTGTTTGGGCCAAATTCAACAAATACCATAAAATGACACCCGACATGGTAATTGGCAATCCACTCAAAGTAGTGGTAGTTTCCCTGGGCTTAGTCCCCACCCCTGCCAAGCCTTCCTCCACCCCAGAGGACGCGTAGTGTAGACGACGATGTGCGATGCGTGGACGATGCGTTGGTTCTGGCTCGCCAGGCTACCCCACCAGTGGGCCTCGGAACAAATAGAAGCTACGTATGCCAGTTCATTGATGAAAAATGTACGAAATGGTAGATTCATATGTTCACATGTATATGATAAACAATCTTCGTGTGAGGTATCGATGCACTTTTATTGCAGAGGGCATTTGGTGTAAATATAAGTTGTACAGAAAATGTATTGAGAGAGAAGTGAAAATGCATGGCAAGAAATTCATATATTATCGTTATATTCATTGTACATTTTTGTTTTACAGATTTTCACAATTTGGTGAAAAGAACAATAAATAGCTCTTTGGAGACGTGCAAGGTGTTTTTTCTTTGATTGTATGGTTTTTAAATTACCAGTACCGACCCACTTATTCAATAATCGATTAATTGATGTATTGTTTGGTCCTCTCAACAATATCCCAGCCGACAATGCTAATTTCCTAGCATCGTAGCCCCACCCATTCTCTTGGATACTGAACACTGTTGAGCCCATAGACTGAGCCCCACAGCGACGCAAACGATACAGTGAACAAGTAAGCTTTAGAGACATCTAGTGGCCTTGGTTGGTAACTGCACCTCACCTATAAATACCAGGGAGAAAGTTAATTTGTGGGAAATACGGCGATCACAGGACGATAGTGTGACAAGAAAATTCCAACCATTTGTTAAGCCAGTATCAACTTTTATTTAAACCTCAGAATTTGACGTATCAATCAAAGACTGCTGAAAAAAATATGTAAATGTCATAGTGCAAATAAATTGACAGTACAACCAGAGGAAAGAAGACATGTCCCTTCTTAAAAACAGCATTTCTGAAGACATGGGAAAAAAATGGTAGCGATCAACAAAATATTGCATCTCGTAGCCTCAACAAAATGAACACTTTAAAACATTTTAAAAACAGCCTCATAAAAGGTTTATAAAATAGTGACCCCCATGTTAACCACAACATAAAAAAACTGTTCAATGTGGATTAGGTACCATTCACATGAAGCTCCATTCGGAGCTGTTTAAAAAACAAGTAAAAGTACAGCCAAAAATTAACGTCCAGCCTGGCACTGTGAATATGTCTTGTCACCAACATGTCAACAGATTCATTAGATACAGGAGCTGGGGTCGGCTGGCTTGGTAAATGGTTGAACCGACAGCAGATTTCCATTGCAAGCGACAATTTTAATTTGATAATTTATTCATATTTTCGTGCAGAGCAAAATGCATGCCGTCTCTAAGTTTGAGTTTAATGGGAAAATCTGGCTGCATAGTTCTTAGCTTTCCGCAGTTTTCATCCAAAGCACTCTCGCTACGGATGGAAAAATTTTCGTATCCATAGTTTCCAGAGAATCCTTTTTTTACATTACACAATACTGGCTGTGTTTTGGGCAAAGATCTGGATCCGGCCACGGTGTACAATACATCCATGTATACGTTTGCCTGCAGTCCCTCAAAATAATTCATTTTCTTGTATTTGAAAACGTCTGTGCCATTTTGAGGACCCTTTTGTCCTGTACTTTAATCATCAATGACTCCAGGGAGTGCACGGGCGAACACATGCAGCCTGTGCCACAAGTTGCCACAACCTGTGCAGATCAAAACCGGCCACCTCAATCGTCAGATGCCGCAATAGCAAACCCGCTCCCAAAAAAAAAGTTGCCGACCGTAGAGCAGGTGCGACACTGTACCAATGTCTTAAGGAAAGGTGGGAACCATAAGTTCCATAAACAATGTCAAATTTTCTCTGTGGGTACATTTGGTTATGCTGCATGCTAGTTCAATTATTAACTTGAGAAGGTATTCTACTGTGGCACCATTGCCTGCCACCGACCATTAAGAACCTTGCAGGATGTTGTTTTGTGGTCCTGAGCCAGTCATGTATAAAAACAAGAAGACAGACATATGTAGTTCTGACGAAGAACTTGTGTGATTCAAGAAAGTAAAAACAGATTTCAACATAATATCAACATAAATACATCTTTTTTTTACATTAAAAACAAATATAAAATCTTTTATCTTTCTATGAACAAACTCCACCCACCTTCTTTGAAAAAAAAATACTTCAAAGTCAAGAACAGCACATGCTAGAGACATGGCTGGAAAATTGACACTTTGAAGATCTACAGAACTTAATCTGGTAAAGATACAGCCATTTTATATAGACTATGGAACTAAAAGCAGGTTTCATTTTCCAGAATAGTAGGTATTGAGGATAGTGTGGTTAGGCTTGCCACTTGTCCCTTGAAACAATTTCTCATTAAAAAAAAAACACACAAAAAAGGCTTGGGACTCCACAAACTACAACGGCAGTGAAAACTAGGAGGTATGCTCTGCTCGACAGTGATCTGCCGCTTAGTGATGTCACAAAGCGTGGAGTCTGCTCCAAATCTATTTCTGGTGGACATATAATCTTTAAATCATCTTCATCACTTCAAACCATTTCCTGGTAAGTGCTACAAATTGTGGGAGATCACTGATCATGTCTAGTCACCTATTGCATCCATGGTTCCTCCCACATATGTTATTTTAATCCATTAAATAATCTTAGTTGAAGCATTCTCAACGAATGCATTAATGAATGCTTGTGGTAAGCATCAAAGTGTAACAGTGCGTTCAGACAGTGCGCCGCAATGTGTCCTTGACGCGGGCGACCCTTCACTTGCCATGTTTTTGGTGGCAGAGCGGTTAGAGAGCAGGTTCAAATCCCCTGTCCGGCTTTTCTGCAATGTCTCCCCCTCCCTCCCGACTCTTCATCCCAGTTCCCGATTTAATCCTGTCACTATCTCTCAATAAAAGAATGAAAAACGGCGCTTGCGGCCAAAAAAATGGTTTTAAAAAGTTTTTAAAATGTCATGGTCTGGCTGTGTAGTGCGCTACGCACCTAGCACATTGAATGGCTGCTAGAGGTAGGCATTGCAACGGAGTGAACGTAAAGCATGTATGGTCTTTTTCTCCTCTCACAAACGCACAAGATCAGAAGGATAAGTGAGGGAGAGAAGAGAGTTCTCCATTGCGATAGAGTTGACTATGCACTTTTTTTTCTGGGCGCCAGCGCCATTTTCCATTTCATTGACAGGGGTAGAGTGGAGGGGTGCAAAAGAGTGGGGAAGCAGATCTGCAGCATACTTATGTCAGTGAAAGAAACAAGGCCATATTTCCCGGGCTAAGCCGCAGTCGTAACACCAGTCTGAACTAGGGCTGAACCGATTAGTCGATTAATCGATTATGAAATTAAATCGACAACTAATGCAATAATCGATAATTGTCAAGTAGTTGAATCCTTGTTATTTTCAGCATTTTTTGCCGACACCACCACCTTTTGGTTTACACAAATTTGATATTACTTAATCTCTGAAAATCCAGAATAGGATTAATAATTATTGACAAAAAAGATTAATATGAAGAAAACCATCACAATATTCATAAAAATTAATTGTTTGTGCTAAAATGTAACTAAATTGTTGTACATTTGCTGGATATCATGAACCAAAATTGAGTAAATTTCAAATTGGCAAGATTAATTTCTGTGTCGCTGTGAATATTTGGGGGATTTTTTGAAGGAAACATATCTAACCGATTATCTAGTCGATTAATCGTTACGATGATCGGCAACTAATCGACTACTGTATTGGAATAATCGTTAGTTGCAGCCCTAGTCTGAACGCACCTTAAAACAGTGGTCCTCAACCTTTTTTTGCCCTTACCAGCTCATTAGTTGGTGATTTTTTTAATACACAAATTAACCAGTATTCCATGCTGTTTAAATACATCAAATTGTCTTCCACAGCAGCAGTCTCTTTGTTGGTAGAAAAAAAAAAAGAAAAAGAATTATACATTTGCAGAAATACAACACATATCAAGGAAGTACACATATCAAGGAAGTACAATAACAATAAAAAACAGCTGTGGTTGTGGCCGAGTGTGCAGACTGTGCATGTACTGCCAACAGGCAGTTCTCGATAAAAGGTTCCACCTCTCTTGGGATATTACTACAGCTTCTGCCAACAACTGAATTTCACAGCTATATTATAAAATTACGTTTGGTTATCAACATTCTGGTGAAAGGCATTTTACTCTCGCCTATAATTGGACCTTATCTTAGCAAAAAATGTTTTATCACGTTCCTCTGCAATTTTGGGAGAATAGACTATGACTAAGATTAATAGCCGCAAACCTACGCATAACACACAAAAATTAAAAATGTAAATGCACAGAATCAGATGTTAATTTGTGGTTATTGTGTCGGCGGGGATAAACTCACCTTATCTGATGTTAAAAGATGGAGGGAAGATGAATGAATAATCAGATTACAAATGTTGACAGTTTGTGCAGTGGCAAACTACATCAGCTAAGCTATTTGGTCTTCATATATGCATTTTATTTTTGCATCAAATTGCCAATCCCTTCTTATCCTTTGACATTCACGGAAGTGCATTAATAACACTTGGAAATTGGATTACAATGGTAAACTGTAAATTAATTTCAGTAATCCAAACCAAAACCTATAGATTGCACACAAAATACACATCTTTTCAACTCTCTCATCTGGTTCTTGTACTGACAATAAAAGTCTATTAATGATATAGAAATGTCTACAATCTCTGCAATCAATCTACAATCAGTCTAATCTAATTCTGCAATCAAGGGTTATCGCTAATCATTAATTTAGTTTTTTCCGCAGAAACAATTTAATGCCAAGAGTGGATTTCATTCAAGAAAACACCGGATTAACTGACTAATTGTTTCAATAATCAGAAACTAGTTGAAAGTTACTCCATAACAGCACTAGTTACCGTGTCCATCAGAACTGCTGACCTTTCTAGGAGTCAGCAGACAGCTGTCCACCTGCTGTTGGCTCCAGGAAGTAAAAGGTCATGTTTGGTTTGTTTAAATTGTTTCCACAGACATTGTGCAGACGTGCCGACAAGCCTTTTTTAACATGGCGAGTTCGGCTCCAGTTAAAGTACTAGGCTGAACATCACTTCCGCTATTTATTTAGCCGTGTCTTTGACTATTTTTCAATATGTCTATTTGGTGGGAGCACACACCTATTGCATTATTTTAAAATCATGATGGTAACTTGCGCAGTGCTATTCCACACCCAAATGCTCTTGTGCCGATCTATACCCCACAAATGCATGATTCAATAATCTGTACAACCCGTTCCATTTACTCATTCATGTTGGATTTACCAGTGAAAGCAGCCATCCCATTGGGATGTGAGTAAAGGTCAAGTGGGATTTTGACTGTATTTTATCAATACTGATGCATTGATGAATGATGTGTAATTTGTCACAGAGCAAGCTGTGGTAAGCGGATTTGGAAACGTGCGTTTCGTGTGACAAATTCAGCCACTTCTGTCCACTACGGTGACTTTACACAGGCAGGACAAAATGCCAGCCCCGTATATTTCGCGCGTAAACTCGTCTATAGGTAGTCCCTCCAGAAAACCGCAATTCCGCAGATGTTTTCACGGAAATTAGCGTAATTCGCGGAATCCTCCCCAGCCAGTGGAACACCGGTATCTTGAGTAATTGATTCTTTCATTTTTGGTTTTTAAATAATACCGCGGACGAAGTGTGCAACGCGCTTATGTCAAAGCGAACACACCTGGAATTTGTTTTATTATAATATTTATTATTACCTGCGCCGGGGCGGAGCAGTGGAGCAGGTTATGTTTTTGGTTGCGTTGGTTTGTCCCCTGGATAACTGAAAAAGTTGAGCACGGATCTGGATGAAATTTTGCAGAGTTGTTGGAAATGACAAAAGAAGTGATTACATTTTGGTGCATTTCTGTAGCCTATAAGTAACATAGTAGTGATACTTCATTATTAACGGGTGAACGATCGCCGTTCTCCGTAGTGACGTCACGCGTGGCTGCTAGCGATGTGCGATGCGTGGACGATGCGTTGGTTCTGCCTCGCCAGGCTACTATTCTACGAGCACTTGCATTGATAATAGGTTGGCACACATACTGCTAGCACTAAAAGTACCATTTCATACTGCCAGTACCTTTATGTCAGAATGGTTATGCAACAAATCTGTTTGCAGAAATGTTTCCTAAACTTTTTTGCACTACACTGCTATAATGTAATGTAAGGTTTTACGATTTTATATGCACTGAAATGTAATGAAATTGCTGCAAATTAAAATGGAAATTACTTTAGAGGAAAAAAGAAAATGTTAGTCCATTTTATAAATGCAATGTTTTAGTGTTTTGGTATTGCAATTCATTTAATAACATCATTTTAATTTCATTATCACCTAACAAAAATAGGCTTGCTTCGTAACTGGTCATTTTAGGTTGTTTTTTCATGCCCGTGGAATATGACATTTTAAGCCGCGGAATTTTGCGGAATCATTAAATTGCTCTCCATGGAATTGAGAATGTGCCCCGCGGAGAAATGTTTTTTTTCCTAGCGGATTCCTGGTGGGACTATATATGGATGAAACCAAAGACGAGTCATCAATTAGTCGGATACTTCTGAGTAGAAACATTTTTTGGCAGTTAAGATCGCTGTGGCTTACGGGACTCAAGACACCATCACCAGTAGGGCAGTTAGCTCCCCTTAAACTGGAATTTGAAATTTGAGTTAATAATATATTTTCCTGCCACCTGTGCGAGTGTGTCCCCGACCGAGTCTAGCTTTGTTGGTCTGTTTGTTGGTTTTCTCATCCTACAGAAAGACTTGAAGTTCATATTACCTTAGCATAGAAAACAGTTTTTGTTCGCTTTTTGAAGCTGACCATTGGCTTGGCAACTATAGCCGTTTACTCCACTGAAAGTGGAAAATAAATAAATCAAGGTCATCAATATATTTAGTTATTTTCTTACAAGAGGCAAGACCTCAAATCTTGTAGCAAACATCCAGCTATGGTATAAATAATTTCTACACTATGCAGTTCTAAAATATTGTCAGTCTGCGAGCCAGATCAGGCCCAGGTAATGCGTTTAATACAGCCTGCCTTGGTGGTGGTGGTGGTGTCTCCAATTTTGTACCAACAAATCTGAAGTAGCAGTTATTTTTTTAAAGTTGTTATGCCATGATTTTACCAAAATTGACAAAAGTTTGTTCTAGAATCTCTGAATCTGAGTGGTGGAAGAGGAACCCCAACACCCTAAACATCCTGGGAAGGTTACTCCCAATATTTGAGGTTAACCATCTCCCCACATGTTGTATGAGAGAGAATCAAATTCATGATGTGTTGTTCGTTTGTCGGCACGCACATCTGCACAGCAATTAAGACTGTTCAATAAGTTTCAATATAAACACAAGTTTGTAGATAACATTGTGGAAGATGCAAAGCATCACAGGCATTCATTGGTTCTTCCAGTTGGCAGACCTTGAGAAGGTGAGATGTACAGGTCATCTCCAGCACTCCCTCTGCCCTGCCCGAACACAGGGTCCATTGGAATCCATGTTGGGTGAATAGTGTTTTAAACTGATCGGTTTGCTCACAAATTTTGACTTTTTTTTTTTAAAACAGAGGCTTGTTCTGGTACCTCACCAGCACTCAAGACGTCAAAATGTGACGAAAAATAACTTTGTTACAAAGAAGCAGATCTCTGCACCTTTTGTGGGCCAGGAAAGGGGCTAGGAGCCGGGTGTGGCCAGCCAGTGGGTCAGGTGGGACAGGCCGCGCTGGAACTGGTTGGCGTAGAAATCTGCGTTTCGGGAGAAGTCTGTGCAGACGGCAGAGCGGGCGTCGCCCAGGGCACAGTAGAGGGCGGTGCCTCCGATGCTGATTACCACGGTAGCAAGGCACAGCAAGAAGAGCAGAAGACACGAGTCGCCGCTGCCCACCTCTGGACGCACAAAGAAGAGCGTTAGAAGCAGGGCTTCGAACCGGTTCAAGGAACAAATTTCGCCGAATGTTACAAGGAGTGAAAAAACAGAAAAATATTTCTTCAACTGTTGCAGAACAGAAACGGAACATGAAATCTACAAAACCGTTTTTGTTTTTTTGTTTTTCGTTCCCTATATATTATAAAATATCCCTGTCTGGGATACTATTTCAGGTTGTGCATCCATCCAACTTTCACTGTCAGTCATCCAACCTCACACATCTGGGGCTCCATCTTGTGGACAGACAAGGAAGCGAATGTAATGGCGTTTTAACGCCGGTTTTCACCTTAATATAGTTGCACTGAAATTTGAAAGTCCACCGAATATTTTTTGCATGAACGATAACTAAACTTAACATTGCACAATATGAAGAACTTTAAGAACGAACTAAATTTTTGCGTTCGGAACCGGTTCAGGACCAATATTTTTGTGGCGGAACGTAATGGAACGGTTCAGGCTGATTAGAAGGTCCAAAAAGATATCCTTAAAGTGCCAACGTATCGAGACTACCACCTTTACTAATAGTGTATATTATAAAGATATTCATCTTTTGGCCTGATATTGGATCTTATGCGTTTAGAAGAGTGAGGAAATACCCAATAACCAATATACAACTGATATACTGTAGTATTTATAGCTTTTGAAAAGAAAATAGTCGAGTATTGAACAGCCTGGACAAAAACAGGTGAGCTTCTTCCTGTGAGGAGTTATTTTCGCCAGCAGTGTTAGACAGTGAATGTTATTCAACTGTAGCATCGAATGGTCCTGTGTATCAATGTATAAAAAGCACAGGGCTGACCTTGATCGTAAATGTCATCAGAGACTTTGAAGCGGACTCGTCTCTTGGAGGGAACGCCAGGGGGTCGGGAGTGGCCAGACACACACGGAGAGCGCTTCTTCAGAATAGAGACCAGTCCAGAAGCCGGCAGCACCTGGAGAACAAGTACCACACCAGAGTACGGTATTGGAACACATCAAAGCAGTCAGTACGAGCTTCAATTTTCAAATTAAGTTTGAAAGATGCCAAATTATTTGGGAAAATTGGGTAAAAACCTTTACGGAGGGGACCAGAATTTTACTTTGTTTTTTTTGTATATCAAGTAATCCTAAACAGGAATTTATGTTCACATTCACACACCAAAAAAGGCACTCAAACACGACCTATTGGGACTAATTTGGGGTCCGTGCCTTTCCCAAGGACACTCTGTCATGTAGACTGTCAGAGGTGGGATTCAAACCAGCTTTTTGGTCTTCAACCCGCCAGTCGTTGGAAACGGCCGACTGACCAACTGAGCAACAGCCTGCCCTGACATAAAATGAAGCAGTCTCCCGTGTACGCACCTCCTCTACAATGATGGGTTTGGTGTCGTCCAGTGACGTCAATTCTTCAACGCCCTCCTCTGGTTCAAGCTGGTCATTGCGGAGGTCTTCCAACTGTGCACCAAGCGCAAACACAATGGGTGACTACTGTGCACAGCACAGAGACACGAGGCGATACAGAAACTACAAGGGTAGGCACAAACAGACAGACATGCATTACCGTATGGGGAAGAGAGAGCTTCCCCCAGAACAGTGCCCCTGTCCGGCTATTCTGCAATGTCTCCCTACGACTCTTCATCCCAGTTTCCCATTGAATCCTGTCACTATCTCTGACGCAAAGAATTGCGTCAGTGTCCCAACAATGCAAAAGCTATCTTTTGGGTGGATTAAAATAATGTGCCTCGCAAAAAAATTGTAATGAAACACAAGTATGAACGATTTTCATTTCTTTTTGTAGGCTTACATTACTCCAAAATTATGTGGTAGAGTAACAACCAGTCAGTGTTTTTATTTAACAGGCCCGTGAACCACACAAACAATTGAACGCCTTGTGGAAAATAGGGAACTACCAAACAGGTCATCATAAAGAGGGTGCAGCGTCGCTTGGTTGCCAGAGGAGGGAGACAGAACTCCAACTACAAGCATCGCTTTTGGAAAAGTAATGTATGCCGTAATCCACAGTATAATGGTGTTTGTACAGATTAATTTCATGTTCTATGCAGTTCATTATCTGCGATTTTTTTATACTGATTCTCAATTTGATTAATTTTGAATATCTGTCAACATTCACAACTCAAGAGGGAAGTGTTGATCCAAAACTTGAGTCATTACCAAGTGAAGGCATGCATCTGTAACCGCGTCCTGCAGGGATTGTGATATGAAGTCCTCCACCTCGCGGCACTCGTCCTCAATCTGCTCTGCGTCGCGTGCCCCTCCTGGGACGTTACACAGCTCGACCTCTTCGGCTTCCTGCACCGCCTCCGAGTTCGGCTTCTCCGTCTCACTGGTGCATGGAGTGCCGGAGTCCAGGTTTCCTTTCAAACTCTCTTTCCCGCCGATAGCCTCGCTCGTGACGGCGGTCAGCTGCTCACCATCAGTCTCTCCTGCATGCTGATCCTCTGAAGCTGCCTCGCCAGAAAGATTGGTTGATGCGTCCGTCTGATCATCATAGAGCTTTTGCTGTGGTAAAGGGCCTGTCAAGCGCACACGGCTATGCATTATTATGTCTGCAATGAGGGTAGTGGCCATTATTGCAGGGCTAAAATAGACAAGTTTTGGGTCCGTGTTGGCCGAGTGATTATGGACATCGCACCTAACGCAACCCCATTCATGTTAGTGGCGCTGTGTCTATCACAGCATTCGCAGTGTCGCGAGTTCGACTACGCTCGTCGACTTGTCTGCAATGTCTACCCCTGATCTCTTCAACCCAGTTTCCGACTAATCCTATCCAATAAAGATGGAAAAACGTCTGATGCTGGAAAAAGTAACTTAAAACAAAAAATAACTTACGCACAAAAAATGTCTGTTTACTGTTGCGTTCTTATCATTGTTTTGTTCACGGTGATACGTGTACATGTTTCATTTTTTATTGTTTTCATTTTAATGTAAACAATTTAAATAAACTACATTTACATTTGTGTCCCACACTAATTAAACTCACTTCCGGGTCTGCCTCTGTAAGGCATCGGCGTGGTTTTAAAAATGTGCTTTCTACAGCTCACTTTGTGATCGGTTACCCAGTAACTGCCCTGCTTCACTCATACTTCAAAAATAATTCTAATAAATTACTTACAGACCTGGACAAATCGGATGGCTGCATTCACTCATGTGTGCCGAGGTGGACGATTAAATGGAATGGGTTGCGCAAATGATTGGTTTCACCGAGTAGTTCATGCACCCTCTTCTACACATGGAGGCCCATTTTGCAGACTGGCCTAAAAAATATTTACTCCATAGTCTCTCTTTTTTTAAACACTTTGGTTGGAGATACACTTTTTCATGGTTTTCGTTCTTTGGTTTGGAATTTATATATTAGATCTTATATTATCTAAATATATTTCATGGTTGATCTGCCGCTACAGTGTGATTGCATGACTGTTGCATAAAGTAATGAATATGCATTTATTTATTTTTTTTAGTCATTTTTTCGCCGTTTTTCCATCTTTATTGGATAGGATTAGTCGGAAACTGGGTTGAAGAGATCGGGGTAGACATTGCAAACAAGTCGGCGACACTGCGGACGCTGCGGTAGACGCAGCGCCACTAACATGAATGGGGTCGCTTTAGGTGCGGTGTCCATAACCACTCGGCCAACGCGGACCCCTATATGCATTATTTAGTGATTATTTATTATTTGTTTGAAATAATCACAGCACTAAAGTCTAATCACAACATTGCTAGTCTCGGTGGTAGACTGCATAAACACACAGCTCAGAAACCGGTTTGGCCACGATGACTTGCCAAGTCCATGGCAGGCCGTTATGCGCCGTGATTTGCCCGATGAGCCATGGTTGCACAGAGACACACCCCCGCTGTCCTTACAATGTCTTAAAGACAAGCCAGGCATTGTAGCACTATTATTAGTGCAGTGACTGGCAGGTTGAAGCCAATACATTGAAATTGCCTGGCCAAGCAGAAAAAAACAAAAAGGTGATTGTTTTAATTCAGAACCACCCTGATCACTGTCAACCTATCCCATCAACTCCAAAAAATGCACAATAATCCCTTCAACACCCTGCAGGTGCTTTCAGGCTTTCAGTGGCCAACATTTTTTTAATGTTTTTTCCAGCCCATTCAGGCTGTTTTTTTTTTCAAGCTTTATTTATTAAGGTTAGTGGAAACAGGTGAAGATGGGGGGTAGACATGCCGGAAATATGTCGGTGGTGGGATTCGAACCATAGAATTGTCTACAATCTAAAAACATGTTGACAACTTGATATCCTTGACGTTTTTGAACTAAGTATTCGTTTTCTGTAGGACGTATCTGGAAGTCTGTGGCACTGAAAGAATCAAGATTCCTCTCCTCCTTTTCTTGCGTGTTTGCACGAGTCTTGTTGTTGTAATGTCTGTGTGTTTTAATGTGTTTTATATGAGCATGTTGAAGAAGAATTTCAGAATTTCTAGTGACAGACAATAAAGTTGATACATCTATCAGCCTTTCCAAAACCTCCCATTGACAGAGCAACAGAAAGATGCATACATATGCGGCTACGCCAATGTGCCCCAGGCTGGGATTGGCCTATTCCAACCTAAAAACTCAGGCAGACAGGCTCAAAGACGGATGGACAGACAGGTACACATGCTGGGACAGGATGAGAAGCACAGAAACGCACAGAGAGAGAGAAAGAGAAACAGACACTTGCCTGAGGTGTAGGAAAGGTCAGTAGGAGGTTCCTGGTTGAGAGTCGAGGGATGCGGAAGATTCTTCATAGACGTACACTGCAGACACAAGAAATATGCCGTTTCCCGGGTCGGGAAGAGTAACTTTTAAAATGGGATTCCACTGCGCCATAGCAGTAGTCTCTTAAGACAGTGCACTACAAAGCAAATATATGCCACAATGGCGCAGAGTTGTGAATTTGCTTCCCCTCACCGACAGCTTTGCAGCATGCCCTCTCCCCCTTTTTTATCCCTTTCCAGCTAATGCTGAATAAAAGACAAAAATGCTCCGAATGGGGCGCAAAAAGTTTCACTAAGTAGTCTTCACAAATTATACCTCAAAACAAGTTATAAAAGGTGAAGAAAATATATAGTCCTAAATTGTGATTACAACTTTCTACATTCCAAGAATATGTCAGACGAGGTTTCTGGATAAATGTCATATGAAAGTGACTGGTCTCTTGTAAAAGGGGTTCCTGCACATTTACAAGTTACTAGAGTGGCCTCAATTTGATGAGGCCACTCATGTAATACTGCATTCCTTACGAATGTAAATGTACTGGCAATTTTGACATATGATAAAATGTAATTTGAATGGAATTCAGTTAATATCCTCTGTAATCTGATTACCATTACTAGATTAGACCAGACATGAATCTTATGGCATTTCAATAAGACGCAGACATACTTACCATATCTCTTCCAACAGTAGGCCTGAAAACCCCACAAGAGAGAGGAGTCAATGTTAGGATAAGGATTAAGGTTTCTCATTGACAAGATAAATTTAACAAGAAAAACAAATGTAGAATGGTTGTGCTTTGGTGCTAGAAAAAAAAATCTATTGAGTGCAGCCCTGAATTATGTTTTGCCATTTCTCTGAACACTGCAATCAAAAGCAACTATAGAAAAGATCTGGGTTTTATTTTTCCACGGGCCGTTAATGAGAGGAGAGTAAGTGCTAGGTCTATGTCCTCATCTTGGCCTTTTCAGGCCCTCCGAGATCAGAGAGAGATGGGGGAGTGGTGAGGGGTGGGGGTGCAGAACACGCACACGTTTCTAAACTAAAATTAGACCGTGCGATTTCCCTCGCCATTGCGTGCGTATGTGCACCATGCACGGCTGCACACTTGCACAAATTGAAACCCTGCCGGTGACCACGCTCATGTGACATAGCGGAACCAGTGCAGGGATAGTACACGCGCACACACGCACACGCGCAGCATAATGTATTTCCCTCGCTGCTCCCTTTAAAGGTATAGCAGAGGGACTTTGAATATTAAGAGGTTAAGTGCAGGGCAGTTCCGCTTTGGTTTCAAAGCAGGCAACATTGAACTAGAAAAGATCAAAGCATATGTAATGCCATGTCAATGCAGCTTGTTCATTTTTAGTCATGGAAAATTATTATTATTATTATTATTTTATTATTATTATTATTATTATTTCTCTTTCATTTTTTTCCATGTCTTTTTTTTTTCTTTGACCCATCGGTCTTCAAATATAAAATATAATATTAAAATATAACGTGAAAAATCAAAGTTTTGAAGACAGGGTCACTCTGACATGGTTGCCCCAAATCAGGCCATGTGTGTTAGTCCTCTCACCAGTTATGTGTCCGACAGATGTGCGCCAAGTTCTCAAGCTGAGGTTCTTCCGGGCTGTGTTCCAGTGAACATTTATTGTTGCTTTCTGACATGAACAAACACAACAGCTTTCGGTTTTCAAAACGTTGAGGGTTGTAGACAACAGTTCCTTTGGCAATAGAGTATCACTATTCAAAGCAATCTAATTCTAGAGCATGTTTAAAATGAAACGTGGTTCAGGGGGCGCAGTGGCAGAGTGGATATAGAGCGTGCTATAGGTTGAGCAGTGCCGCAGGTTGTAATCCCTTGTCTGGCTTTTCTGCACGACACGTTGACATTATGTCATTATTATTTGTGTTGCTGTGGTGCTCAACAGTGATCAGTATCCAAGTAAGGTCAGGAACCATGACACTGGGAATGGCGACTAACATTGGGAGCAATATGTATTGAACAATTTGAGCGCAGATTAAACAATGAAGCGGTTAAACACTGCAAAATTCATTCATTTATTTCAATTCAATTTCAAATGAATTTAATAGATTGCTCACCCCAGTGCGCCTGCAGGGCGTGGAGGTTGTGAAGGATCCGCTCATGGTACAGTCTCTCCAGCTGCAGGCACCATAGCGCCTCCTGGTCTGTGGAAATCAGTTCAGGATAACACACCACATGCAGCCAGGGGCACCAGGCATTATCCCTCTCAAAAGCTGCCAATGTTCCCGAATAGTCCCACCAGGAATCAGCGGAAACATGGATTTTGTGATTGCAAGTCCTGATTCCACTGAGAAGTCTTTGATTCTGTGGCTTTCGAAGAGATAACCTACTCCCTGACTCGACCTTGCTCATTGGAGAAGCTGGTAAGATGACTTGATAAGGCTATCTCATGTTAGCCTTGTCAGAAGTTAAATATTTCAAAATTATTTTGTGACAATGGAACCTAGTAGACCACTGATGCCTTCATTGCAGTTTTCAAATTTTGTTTTTAAAATACTAAATATTTTGGTGAACAAAGCTTTAGGGCATGCCCAAATAGACTTTGGTTGGGGAATAAATGTAGCTCAGAGCAATCAAAAAGTTTAGAGCGGTTCCTTTCTGGACTGCTGTTCACGAATGTTGAACACACAATGGGTCAGCGGCGGCACATCAGGAACTTCTGCAGGACCTTCCACTTTTGAGGAGTGGTGTTTTTTTATTATTTAGTGGTATTAACTACATTTGTTGTTAACTTCCATTCAGGATTTGATTTTCCATTCATTTCCTCATAATCCACTCAGTTTATTCTGATTCACGTAGAGACTAGGTAATCCGGGTTCAAGTAGGGATTAAGTAATCCTGATTCAAGTAGAGACCAGGTAATTCTGGTTCAAGTAGGGGTTAAGTCATGATGATTCAAGTAGAGACTAGGTAATGCTACTTGAATCGCCAACAGGTGGCAAAGCACAGTGTTACGGTCTAACCATAAGCATTAGTAATGACAATGCTACATGCTACATGCTCTTCCTGCTATGAACACAATCAGGTTTATGATTTAGGATACAGTCTTGCTGCGTCACAAACGCCTCTGCAATCTGCCAACAGAGAAGAAATGCATTAGTTAACAACAGCATAGACAACATTGACATTAATTCTAGAATTCAGAGCGAACAATCAGGAAAAGAAGTAATTAAAAAATAATTAAAATAACCCCAGCACATTAGCAACAATGTAAATGTGAGGGAAGTTGGTGGATACTATAGGCCTTGCCTACTGTAACACCAAACAGTTTCCACCCCTAGTGCCGTATTGTTGGATTTTTCAAGTAATATGCAACATTGACCACTGAGCCATCTTGCAGCATATGTCCATGTGGAGTGATAACAATACAGAAACATGCAACCTTATGGAAACTTGTTGTAGTACATTGTGCATTTAAGCACAGGTCATTCTGGCTACTGAGAATGTACCTGTGAGTCTGCGACTGTATAATAAATACAATAGAACTCCTACATAAATTGAAAAGAAATATGTCGGTCTGTTAATGTAAAAAAAATAATGAGCTGGAACATGCTAGGGATGTCAATCTACCCTCAAAATGAGCATCAAAAATGTAATACATTTACATTAGGAATCAAGTCAATAATACAATTTTACTGTATTTTTACAAGTTTCAATGGTGCAGGACAGCTTTGCCCGCCATGTACGCTACACTTTAAGCATGCACCGTTTTCATGACTGTACCCCGAAAATGTATCTGTGCCACTGATCAAGACTTTGCGGTCTTAGGCTGATCTACTACGTGGAAAGAGGCCATCTTCCGCATTGTCAACTACGTGTGTCTTCAATGAGCTGTGGTTGGTGAATTTAAATTGAAGCAAAAAAAAGCAGACTAAGCCTTTTTCTACTTAGTCCTAAACATTATATTTGTACAATTTTGACAAACTCATAAATGGGGAACGTTATCTTTTGGGGGGGAAACTTAGACTAACAATCATTTTGAATTCATTCAAAATTAAATAGCGGATACACTTCATGTGGCATTTTTTTACCCATTTAAATTACAAAGTAACAAAAACTCCTCTGAATTGAATGATCTCCAAGTGCAAGTAACTCCACTCAGGCTTTCTTGAATGACATTTTGAAAAGGAACAAGGGAGCACACGGGATTCACTTTTATGCCATTCCACTTTTTCACATGGAGAAAAAAAGAAGAAAATCCGCTCCACTGAACAGACAGTGCAAGGAGGGGGTCAATTTCCAGAGAACCATGCATGCTAAAAGTCCTTAATGCCTGCATACATCCCTGACTGTTTAGGCAAATCTAGCACTGTTAAAAAGAAAATGCTCAGCAGGGGGACTTGTTGGAGACAGATCAAAAATAAGACTTTGCTATTTTGACACTGGCTCTAACTTCGATTAATCGCATCGCTGACACCCATGTTCAGAGCATAGACGAGGGAAGGTGGGAGAGAGAGAGAACATGTGCAGGGGAGAGTACTTTGGTGTGTTTGTGTGTCTCACAGTGAACAGGAATCAGGAGATAAAGTTGCAAACCCTATGCTGTCAACTAAATTAACTTTTAACAGTAGGTAATGTTCAGCAAAGCTCATCGCCGAGCAGTGTGTTTGATATACCACTTCTCCAAACCCCAATCCTGCATATTCGAACGTGCAAATTCACTTTCTAATCTAGCTTCCATCTCCTGACTTACATACATCTGAAAAACTGTTTAGACACGGATGGAGAACTTGCTCATTCTCAAAATCCAATCAGCATTGGTGCACAAGATAAAGAAAAATGATGACAAATACAGGTTAAGAGGGACAACTGACCCTGCTATATAAAAAGGAAAGTCACATCAAATAGAACTACTACGAATAAAAGTGTATAGCTATTTTTAATTGCTAAGGAAAAGAACAAAAACGACTACCTTTCTGAGGTCTTCGACTCCTGTGGATGACTGACCAAGATCTTATAAACATTCCCAGAACACAGGCAGTGATGTATGGCACAGAGAGTGAGCGAGAGCGAGAGCAAGAGATAGAAAAGGAGGGGACAGAGAAAGAGGGAGATAAAGATACAGAGGGAGAGAAGTATAGAGAGACATACGGTTGAGATGAGAGATGCTGACAGTGGGTGACAGAATGAGAGTAAGGCTCCAGCTAATGATTAATAGTTAATTAGCATCAAATTATTAAAGCGATTAATCGACTTATCGGTTGGATATTTTTCTTTAGAAAAATACTCAAAACATTCACAGCAAGAGATTAATCATGTCAACGTCTTAATATTCATAGAGGGTAGTGTCTGCCAACAATAACAATGATTACATTCTTTGGGATTATTAGATTAAATTAATTGCCGACTACTTTTGTAAATCCATGAGCCATCTTCTAGCCTGCCCTTCTTTCCCTTATCCTCCCCATCCCTTCTTTTTAAAAATGAGTCAGATGCTCGTAGCGGACACATGACGTGTCCCATCGGCACATCATGGCAAAAATGGCAACGGCATTAGGATGCAAGGATGAGCCAGCTCGATTGATTCGCAAGTTGGCAGTTTTGTGTTGATGCTCCCCCCTATGGATACATTATGATATCAAAATATTATACAAAATATTATATCAATAGCATGTTCCTCATACATCAAAACTTTGCCTTGTGGTATTATATTGTATTGGCAAAACGAAGCAGAGGCAGACAACCCAAACAACGGCGCAACAACATCTACAAATGGTCAAGACTCGAGCTACCAACCCGTTACAGAATGACACTCGCTCCGATCTGCCCAACATCATCCTCGGTCACGGTCTTGACATGGGTCAATTACTCAAGGAAACTTATTGCGAACAAGGATATCGGATGACAGAAGGTTCCAGCAGAGAGAATGAATAGAGAGACTCTGCTATTCTCTAGAGGGCGAAGGTAAAACATTTGTCTCATCATCTCATGTCCCATTTCAAACTAAAACCCCAATGTGTGTGTACTGCTGTCATGTCTATGCAATATGGCGAATTAAAATGATTCCTGAATAATATTGAAACTTTGCCATGAAATGGCAGCATATCTCCTCTAATCTTTAGACATAGAAGCGTATGGGTGCCAGGAAAATACAGCAGAATTCTCCGGAATTCTTCGGAAGACACAAACACAATGCTTTGTCAGTGGAGAGCTTTGGTGAACATGTACAATCAGTAGGGAATAGAACACATGCCAGAGCCAATCCAGCACAGAGCTAAAATAAACGTCTACAACCAACAATGTTAAAAAACAGGCATACCCTGATAAGGATGAGGATCGGCATTGGCAGGATCTGTGTCGATCAGATTTCAAAGTTCCTTTGCAAAAATGTCACTATTGAACAGGGATGTTAAAAACCTACATCCTATCTCTTGAGAAAAAAGTTGATACATTTGAAGGTCTTTTGTTGTTGTTGTTGTGCTTAAGTAGTTGCCAATGCCAAAGTCCTACATTGGCTGTGGACGCAAAATTCCCCTGGGTTAGGAGAACGCAGCAAGGTGAACGATGGCGGGACACAGCCATTTGAAGGGCATAAATATCTATTTTTTAATTTAATATTTTGCTTTTGGGGAGTACAGGTCAATAGCCTTAATGTGCAGTGGATTTCCACAACTGACAAGGCCAGTTGTCTGAGCACACACACAACACAAACGAAACTGAAGTGCAGGGGAGTCACAATCATAGACTGTATATAAACATGTTTCAATATAACTTAAAAGGTTGTAATGCTGAATCTGAGAACTACCCATCCCCAGAAAGATGTTTATGGTTCAAGCTAAAATAAATGTTTAACTACGAAAAAACAACATCCAGTAGTGAGATTGCAAAACAAAATGAACTTTGGAGTCATCAACTGCTCAAATGCACCACGTCTTTGAGATACAAGTCATTCCAAAGACTAATTTAGAACGTCAGCTCCAACTAAGCCTATAAGGAATCAGCAGAGAAGAATCCTTGATTCCGCAACTGAGCATTCCGATTACGCAGAAGCAAATCCTTGATTCCGCAGCTCACACGTTAAAATGATTTGGCCTGCAAAACATTTTTTAAAGAAACGTAGATTTAAAAGTATCTATATAGGCATGAACCATCGTGTAGATCAATAACATTCATTTATTCTTTTGAAATATATTAAAATATTTCTTCTAACATGACAGACATGGCCAAATTCCCCATACGCACCAGCATCCATAGAGGCGTGGATTCTCTTTAACCAGTGTTGTACTCAAGGATTGGATATCAGTAAAAATGCTGCAACTTGGGTTGCAACTTGCAGCTGAAGTTTCTTTCTCTTGAAAAGAAATCCTTTATTTTTGAGCATGTTCACTTAGAATAGATTAATATAGTCAAGTTAAATAGTTGTACCAAGTTATATACTTACTCAGACAAACTCATTACAATTTATATTTATAACAGATTTTCGTCATCCTCCACTTTCACAGACAGTCTTTCACTATAAGGTTTGTTGGCAGAAAATGTCATTAATCACTAATCAGTCAACAATTTATCGACTATAGTTGCACTCCTAGCTGATGGAGAATGTTACAATGTTATAGAATAACATTGTATTTGTATCAGAAGGTAGTACCAGTGTTGACATCAGCCCAGTACTTTCCGCAGTGTGTCGTGAGATCGATTACCATCTCCGGCATAAGTATGCTGCAGGTCTGCTTCCCCACGCTATCGCCCCCTTCACACTAACAGCAGGTTTCCACTGGTGATGCAGCGCAAAAAAATAAAAGTGTTGCAGCAATCGTAGCATGCTCCACTACGAAGCTCAGCCGATGCCGTGCATCAGCCACACCAGCACAGCAAATATCCATTTTTGATTTTCAGCGCAGGCCAAGGGGCAGGGGGCAGCCAGAATTGTTCTCCATTACTGAGGTTCTTAAAGTTTTTACATCACAAGGACCTCTTCTCACAGCCCACAGTAAGGTGGGTAAATGTTGGGTAAAGTGGTGGACCTCTTCATTTTGACTATTCAAAGTCATCATCTGGATTGCATATAATTAAAGATACAACCTTTAATAAATAATACATACATGTCAAATGAATTGCGTAATGTATGCAAATACACTACTGAGTGTGCAGTGTTGGGTTAGTCTTATAACAAGGCTACGCTAATCAAGTTCCACTGTGTGCCAGTGAGTGTAAGCACGCAGGCAAGAGAGGCATATATCGGTTAACATAATTGAGTATTTTCTGTGTCGCTTTGTTTTAAAAGGCATAGCTTAGAACTTTTCGCGAATGCAGACTTGGACTTATAAGATGCCTTACTGCTGCTACCAGTGGGAGGTTGTATCTTGTGCAGCCAGCAAATTAGTCTAGATAAAACACATTGAGAGAGTCACAGAGCCATAGTTAAGAATGGGGACTCTATTACCACAGATGGGAAGTAGAGTCAAAGAAATGACGCTTGATGTGATGCTGGACAAGTCAGATTGGTCCAAAAAACTCAGACTTGAATTGGATTTGAACTTGATTGACTTGATCTGTTTTCACTAGGGAGACTTCAGCAAGTCAAAGCAGGATCGGTAAATGAGTTGGGGAGCCAAATGACTGTTTATTTACTTTGACTATTATTTAATTTTAGCTTTCAAATTGGGCACTACCAATTTTTGCAGGATCAGAACTCTGTATCGGGACTCTGTACTGGAGATCGGGATCGGCCGATCGTTAATCAAAGGATCGGGATCGGATCGGGAGCAAAAAAAAACGTGATCGGTGCACCCCTAAATAATAAGATGAGATGTTGCCGTTAAGTCTTTGTCTGCCAGTGCAAATTGCATGAGTGAGAGCATTAAATGACTTGGAATAAAATGGACTTGAAATATACTTGAACATTGACTTGACGTCCAGTGACTTGATTACACCTCGGTCCATCACACATCAAACACTCACCTGGTGCAGGTATTGGGGAAGGTGGCCATCATCTGCCTTGTGCTCCAGCTGCTGCAGATGCTCCAGCAAGGCAGACCGGGTGTTGGGCTTGGCTGACCTGACAAGGGCAGCAGTCCCAAGTGTGGAGGTAGAGTGGCCCGTGTCGCATGGGGCGGTCGCTGCCGCACACAAAGAATGTTCCGTGAAGGAATCTCCTGACACAGAGGCTACACCGCTTATTCCTGATGAAGCAAGTTCAGCCCCCAATGCACCGGAGCTCATGATGGGTCCCAAATCGAGCACGCTTTTATTGGAAACAGACTGCTCTGATGTGGGAGACGTGGTGCAGTCCGTTTCTTCCGGTGCGGGTTCCGTAGCTTCTGTCAAGCGATCGGGAGCCACAGCATCGTCACAACTATGTCCCACAGAGACAGCGGCGAGAGATGGACGGTCCGCAGCAGACGTGGGACTCGGTGGAAATTCCAAGGCTGTGGAGCAAGGCTCAGGGCTGAGGAGTGGACTGAAGGGAGTGTCTAGTAGACTGCCTGTCCAACAGACAGAGAGACGAATATTGTAATGCCCTTTTAAAGCCATCAAGACACATTTATTTTTTTTATTTTTATACTTATTAAGAAGACACTTTTCTTTAACCTAGCCTGACTTCGTGTTCCAGTGTTTCCTCCTACCATGCCATGTCTATCTATTAACCAATATGTTGCCTGTGTATGTGTGGGGCCATGTATGTTTATGTGAACAGGCTTGCTTATTATTGGAATGGGTCCAGGATAATTTTGTACAGTTTTGTCTAGTTGTTGTAAAGCACCTTGTGTTGCGTGCATGAAACATGCTTTATAAATAAACTTAGATAACATAACTGACTGTACGAGACACGGTGGTTTCGAAATTATTGAGTAAAGACATTTGCATTCAACTACTTTTTTGTTTTCAGTTGAGTAATGATTCAATAATCCTTTCAGCGCCATGTAATATGTAGAAATATGTAATTACATTATTTTTAAAGTTTCTAAATATTGATTTGACATCAACATTGGAATTCTCAATGCATATTTCACTCTCAAAAACAGATATTCCGTTGCTCAGTAAAGCCGTCTGGGCTGCAACAATATATTTTCGTTGGTACCATGTTGTCGTACCGGTTTCTGAGAAGGAGTCGTCGGTCAGGGGCGTGTCTGCTGACTGGCCGCCGATCGGGCCCGACCACTCCTCAGACTCATCCTTCATCCCCTCATCCTCCTCGTCCTCTTCGTTTCTCGGCCACAACTTTGTGTCATCCTGGACGTCACCTAGAGTGCCGTCCGGGGTCCCCGACAGGCTGCCGAGGACCTCGGGACCGGCGGGAGCCTGCTCACACATTGGTGGCTCCTTCTCTGCTCACGAACCTGGAGAAGAGCCAAGAAGATAGTATCATCTCATCCTACTACACTAATCCTGTCAATAAAACATGGAAAAATTGATTTCCGGCCTGAGCAACAGTGGTGTTTTTGATTGCACATTTAATGCCCAATTTTTAAAATTTAAATAACAACTTCTTAAGATTTCAATTGTGCCTTTCATTAAACCCAAGTTTCCTTTATAGGTAACAGAGGTAGAAGAAAAATAAATGAATAATAAGACAAACAATCAGGAAATTTGGCAATTCTACACTTGAGGTGCATACTGGCATACATAATACTAGGTATGGAATTGGTCTATATTACGATGGCCATACACAATTACCGAAAATATACACACAGTCATGCACAACTGCACATTTAAGTGTTGTCTGTTGTCCATACATGTTTATGTACTTTCAAAAATACAAAACAGGGGGCGCGGTGGCAGAGTGGTTATAGAGCGCGACCAGCAGTGCCGCGTTCTTATCCTGGCTTTTCTGCAATAAATAAATAAATATATATATATATATATATATATATATATATATCTCAAGAAGACTGAAGAATGAATAATGCGGCTATCTTCCAAAGGGGTATCATCCCCAAGGATGACACTGACTAACGGCTCAGCACAAACACATTTAACAATGCGCCTGGGGAAAGAGTAGGATCCCTCCGTGTGAGCTATTCCCAGTGCCCCAATAAGACCCAGGATCTGTGACGCAGCAGGACATTTGTAGTGGAGATGTCATTAATTAAATCGATTATTGATCTTCTGTAATGTTTAAAATCGATTATTTTCTTACCAAACAATTAATCGGAAATCTGTAAGAATATTTAACATTTGATATATATGAACATTTGGTTTATATTTGCACCTTGAAAGAATCCCTTCCTTCCGGTCCATAGAAGCTTCAGAATATCCAATACCTTCATGCATGCTACAGAATGAAAACTATTAATAGAACAACATTATCACCACTTTGATTTTTTTAAGTTGATACCTTGTTGAGAATGTTTTGGTCATGCAGGTTAAAAGTCATTTTTCTTTCATTGTACCACACCGGATTACCTAGCAGTGCAGAGACAAAAAGTTAAGATAATGAAAAGTTAATGATGACTTGATTAGTCAAAAGAATAAATGATAATACATCCCTAAATTTAAACAACTGTGCTGCAGTTGGGTGATTGGTGGCAATTCTGTCATATACGAAATTATGAAATTAATACCAACATACTCCATTTATTATTTAGTCAAATTATCAAATAAACAAAGACATTGGACAATATCATGCTCATCGACTAAGCATATTAGTGTGGCAACATTGTGTTTTTTTTGTTTAGTTGGTTTGGAAATAAAGTATAATTGTAGATTTGCCTAGTTAATTTATAAAATAACTTGGCAATGTTTCCTTTTACAGTGACGCTAATTATGTAATTACATAGTAATTATAATTGTAAATATATAGTAACACCATAACATGGAAACAACAAGTATTGTGCAGTTAACAGTAACTATAACGACATGATAACTTCAAAATACTTACTGTGTAAAAATATGGTAACTATAATAATTATCATTTTATTTACAGAGTAGTTACTAAATACTTACATGAAACTTACTATATATATTTCCACAATTGTAACTACACAATACTTACCAAGAACTCACTCAGTAATCTATATTGTTGTTATTGAACCTGAACTACGCAACATTGACTCCCTCCCTCAGTTTAAATCCTCCCTCAAAACCCGCCTCTTCAGGACTGCTTATTCATTATAGTTGCTTGTTTTAGTCAGTTGTCTACACCTCCACCTTTTATTATATTTTGATTGCTATTTTTTTACTCTGTTGCTTGCTCTTTGTAAAGTGTCCTTGAGTGACCTGAAAGGCGCTATCATAGCATTAGCATTTCTAATTACGGTCTCCATGTTCGGTAAACGGTAAACATGGTAAATCATA
>OMKY01251313.1:7530-18466 GCA_900302395.1 Bregmaceros cantori | reverse complement strand
CACACACACAGAAAACACAGCAGCACGCAGACATACACACACAGAAAACGCACCACCACGCAGACATAAACACACACAAAACACACAACCATGCAGACATAACACACAAAACACACAACCATGCAGACATACACACACGCACAAAACACACCAGCACGCAGACATACACACACACACAAAACACACCAGCACGCAGACATACACACACACACAACACACCAGCACGCAGACACACAAGCACGCAGACACACACGCACACACACATTAGCACGCAGACAAACACACACACACCAGCAGCAGACGCAGACACACACGCACAGACGCACACACAACACACCAGCACGCAGATACACACATACAACACGCACACCAGCACACACACACACAACACACCAGCACGCACACACATACATCATTTTACAAAATTATTATTATTTTTTTTACATAATGATTGTGTATTTTTTTTTAAAAAGATAAAATATAGCACATTTAATCATACAACACTTTACCTGGGAGGAAAGGAAAGTTATTTTCTGGCATTAATTATTGCCCTGTGTAGATTCAATTGCTGATTCTAATATTTGAATCAACAATATCCACTCAAAAGGAGTGCACTAGGGCATGGACATCAAATGTTATGCCCCAAACGAACAGCCTTACATCAACAGCAAAGTAAATGTGACTGAGCCTATCAAACTGATACCAAATTAACATATAGCCACAATATACTACTATAGGATATCCAATAGGGCTGGTGCACATTGGCTTGGTGACATTTTGGTGGTAGCACGTATACGTACGGTTAAGTGGTATACCTTACCACTTCACATCCACTGGATAGGGATAAATACAATGAATGTAGTTAGGCTGCCATCTGCTGGCGATCGATATATTACCATGGAAAAATCAATAATGGAAGACTTTTGAACTGACAATGTTATGCAAATGTTACTCGCTGTTCATCTGCACGCGATGATACCACCATAATGTCTGTTGCCCTCAAACCGTGAAGTCACCGTGCAACAGCCCTATAGTTAAAAACTTTACTATTCTAGATTAACTATGTCCATACTGTCTGAAATAGATGCATAAAATTATAGTTTTCTTATTTAAGAAGGTTTTTAAATACCTCGACAGTTTCGGCTGTGGAGCCGAAAACGGAGTTGGCGTCCTGTTGTCATGGTGACGTCATAGCATATCAACAATGGATAAAAGAACCAATAGAGATTAGGACGCGTGACAAGGACTCCATCAACAGAGCAGAGGGATCGTACACTCTCTCGCCCGTCTGGGATTCGATCCACACGGGGGTGGGTGGAGCCGGTCTGGCGAAACCGTTGGCCGGAACACGCCCACAAGGAAGTGATATAGCTAGGTGGGCGTCACCATGACAACAGGACACCAACTCCACGAAGAAGGCTGCTGCCCCGCAGCCGAATCTGTTGAGGTATTTATTACTATTCTAGTTGTATTCCCTTGCCTTTATGCTCACAAGTGGATTTGTTGCAGGTAATCTTCCGATTTGCAGCTCGTTAAGAAGCCAAACTCACCAAGCAGCTCTACAAGCTGCAGTAGGACAGAAGAGGGCACAGTGTCCAGGTCGTCTTCGGAGCGCTCTCCTCCGTCCTCCTGCGTCCACGTCAGGAGCTGCTCAGCAAACGCCACGGCCAGGGGGAACTCCAGGGGCAAAGAGTGCAGTACCAGTACCGCGCCAGGTGGTGGTGACACACCTGTGAGAAAACCATAGAAAAGGTAACGGTAGAAGAAAATCATTATTAACACATAAATATTACCCTGGCAAGCAACAGAAAATGTGCATGAACGCGCCAGTGTCACACTGCATCTTGGTCTGGGGTAATTACACTCGATGCCTGTGTCCGAAATCACTCCCAATCCACTACTCCCTACAGCAACCCTCGAGATTCAGAATGTGTCAGAATGATTATAAAATTCAACTATCATCACAAAAAATCTAAAGTACGGTACTTACATTTATAACCATTTGCCGTGGTTGGTCGCTGTTGACACCCTCCGTGCCAGGTTTGTAGTTTAGGTAATTATTAATGCATTTCGCAATGCATTGTGGGTTATATCGCTTGATCTAGGGCACATCGATGCTCACTACTTTTCACATTGTGGGATACTTTGAGTGTACCATATAGGGTACATGGTATTCGGACATCCCTACAAAATGGCGTGTGCGTGTTTACAATCACTGCTGCCAAACTCACACCGAGCCCGCCCTAATGCTGCTCTGATTGGTGCGGGGACATGAAACCCATGATCTGATTTGTTGGTCCTGATGACCAAAGTACAGTGTGACACTCGCATTCACGCATATTTTCTTCTACCTAAATATGACAAGCCGGCGAGCCAGAACCAACGCATCGTCCACACATCGCTAAATGCTTGCATTGGGTCTGGGAAAATCAGGCTCGCTGTCGGTACGGATTCAATCAACCAATCAGCGCGGATGTGGGGGAGGTTGCACGGGATATGCGAGACTTGGGTGGAGTTTGGTTGTCACGCCTCCACGCCGGTTGTCCCACCTACTGCGCTGTGACAGGATAACACAATTTGATTGACACGTTTTTTTCTTACGTTTTCCGACCCGGGTTTTACCAGACCCAATGCAAGCGTCTAGCGGTGTGCGATGCGTCGACGATGCGTTGGTTCTGGCTTGCCAGGCTAAAATATGACAAGATGACCAGAGTCAACTGATACACTATTAAACTACACTTCACTATGTACTAGATCAAACTAAATCACTCAACCTTGGTATCACCTAAGCATGATCGGTCTTAACTCATTTGATGATCCATATTATTGTCATCACAAAGTTTACTCCTGATATATTTCATACACAATTACCATGCTGTCCTTTGGTCTTCCATCTACCTGTAGCCTTACTGCTGTCTTTTCGAGTCTCTGTGCTTCCTTCACTGGTGCCGCTAGCGCAGCGTACTACATGGACATAAATATTCATAAGTTAATTCATTTCCTATTTCAGCTGTTGTCAAAGACTGTCCCTGTGATGTCATAATAGGGTAGATTGCACTAATGTGGGCCACTGCCTAATGTGGGACACCTAAGCTCCAGTGGCTCTGGCTCATCCCTAAACTAATACATGTCAGTGAAACTATGGTAAAAGCAAACTATGGAAATATGTCCAACATTAAGTTGATAACTGTTCACCACTACATTTCACTGTACCATATTAGGCAACGGACTATCCCACATTAAGAAGTTGCATAAAATGGCCCACATTAGAGCAATCCACCCTACATGCTGAAGCTGTGTGTGATGTCACAAAGGATCTGCCAACACAGTGCATGAGGCGACGGCACACGAGACCGCGGCGCAAGAGACCGCGGCGGTGGCCCACACACAACCATTACATCCCCATACACTCCGCGTTTCGCTCCTACAGCTCCACTCAGTCAAACCTCCTCCAATGGAGATGGGCCTTTGTGTGTGGCTGCCCCCCTCTCCCACTTTACCGACTTGCCTTTATATTTGTATCCTTATATTTTAACCGTTTGAGATCATGCGATATAAAGACCATTACAAATATAATTACTAACTAGAAGCACTCCATTTTTGCAAACCTGCGCTGTAGTGGCACAAGTGCTTTTAGTACTAGCAGTATGTTTAGCAACCCATTATCAATGCAAGTGCTTGTAGAGTAGCGTGATTGCGATTGACCACTGGCGAACATGCCAACTACATCTCCCAGTGGCTTCTGTGACCTGAAGTCTGGTCATGTGACTGCGGTAAGCACCCAGCAATCTATCGGTAAGTTGGTGATTAAGTATGATTATTACTTATAGGCGACAGAAATGCACCAAAATGTAATCACTTCTTCCGTTGGTCATTTCCAACAAAATTTTCATCCAGATCTGTGCACAACTTTTTCAATTATCCTGGGGACAAACCAACGCGACCAAAAACATAACCTGCTTTGCAGCGCAGCCCCCGCGCAGGTAACAATATACCAATAAAGCCTCCGTTACCAGAATTCAAGATCATGCATGTGCGTGTTCATCTCAGTCTGTGCGTGGTCCTGTCCAGGGCTCACCTATTTTGATGTGCACTTTGTCAGCAGGGATGATGACAGAGGGGTACTGGTTGGTTGTGGGTGGCGGCGTCAGGCCAGTGTTGGAAGGAGAGGCGTCCAGGGGGTAGCACACTGCCTCCATCAGGTTCAACTGACCGTTACGACGCACCTTGTGACCCAGACCGTACACCATGACCCTGGCCCAGGGAGCCTTGTACAGACTGGAGCTAACCAACACAGAGTCACACACAGTTCATCTCTGTCAATACATATGAATTGCTTTATTTTCTTAAAGTTTTTTTTTTTTCCAGGGGAGCGCGATGGCAGAGTGGTCGAGCAGTGCCACGAGTTCTAATCCTCTCTCCGGCTTTTCTGCAATGTCTCCCCCGATTCTTCATCCCAGTTTCCGATCCAATCCTAGCAACTCGGTTAATAAATAATGAAAAATGGAGCTTGCGCCCCCAAAAACTGAAAAGGGTATTTTTCCGCCGTCAGTGCCATTTTTGCCATCTTTATTTGAGAAGAGGCGAGTAGACGAGGGGAGGAGAACTCGTGGCACTGCAGATGCTGCGGTAGACACAGTGGCATTAACATGAATGGGGGCTCGTTAGGTGTGGTGTCCATGACGCTTCCTTTTAAATTTGACTCTGCTGGTCAATTAAAGCATTTAAACATGTTAAGAATATTAGTAATCTATAGCTTTCTCATGAGTCACATTTCCATTGCAGGGATCTAGAAAGTTGGTCATGACTCACTCTTTGCGGCAGCCCAGTTGACTCTCTCTGCAGGAAACGATGACAAAGGCCGCTCCGGGGAAGCTGACGTCCATGCTGACCTTAGACTCACTGACAGGGAACTCCTCCGACGCAAACTGCTCTGGAGCATTCTGGCACACACACACACCCACAAACACTGTGAAATACTGTGAATTAAATAGCATGATACTGAAAATAAAAGACACAGTATATGCTATGCTGCCAAGCTGTAAAGAAAATGCCACTTGCACCGGGTTAAACGGACAATCTCATGCAAATATCGCTCTCTGCCTCTTCGTCTGACCGGGACGCTAACTCCAAAATCTCTGTGTTATAAATAATAACTGATAAGCTAGTGTTCCCAGTGTCTGTCTGTTCAAGGCGAGCAGAGAGACGAGCAGACGTGACACAGTTTGAGCTGCATCCATCTGATTTATTCAAGGAAGTGCACACGTTATATTGAAAACATGAAATCACTTTCAATCAATCACATGTACCGATCACACACTCGACATGGAACAACGACCAATCCAATGAAGGTACAGTCGAATGACTGTTGGGATGACCAATCAGGACAAGACAGCCTTTGACCAATCACAGATCACCACACGGGGCAATCAATGGCTTACGATGGATGGACAAGAGAGAGGTCTCAGTGATTGACAGATAGCACAATGAAGGTGTCTGCTGTAGCTAGCTCTCTGAGTAAAGGAATCTGGGAGTTGAGCTACAACTGATAAGGCACACCACTCGGTACGAGTGGCTACATCCACATGAACAAATGCCGAATTTTGCATGTGTTGACGTTTCAAAGCACTGGGAGTTTGACATGCGTTCTCTGAAGAGATTCTGCTCCGTCAAGCCTACCTGCATGCAGGGGTGTAAATAATATCGATTTAGTATTGATATATCGATACAACAGCTGTCGATACAATGTATCGATACGTCCGCAAGAGTATTGATTTTTTTTTCCTGGACGTAATTCCACGCCCATCCTACTGGTGGCGCTAAACCTATTTGGTGCCTCCTACCTCGCTTCCTTTACACACGCAAATATGGTGTGTGCGTGTGTCTGGAAGGTAGTACATTCACTCCTTCTTTTGCTCTCTCTCTCCATGTAATGAAAACTACCGTGGTTCTCTCAAATTTCGTAATAATTTTTGCATCAAATTGTAATTTTTGTATCGAATTGTATCGAATCGTGGTGAATTCTTGAGTATCGAAAAAAAATCAAATCGAGGATCCGCGTTGGCCAAATGGTTATGGACACCGCACCAAACCATTCATGTTTGTGGCGCTGCGTCTACCGCAGCGTCCGCGGTGTCGCGAGTTCGACTACGCTCGTCGACTTGTCTGCAATGTCTACCCCCGGTCTCTTCAACCCAGTTTCCGAATAATCCTATCCAATAAAGATGGAAAAACGGCGCTGACGCCGGAAAAAATAATTTAAAAAAAAAAGTTATGGGGCTAACTGCCAACCCTGATCGGCCTGTGCTGAGCCATTCACTGTGAGCAGTATTAGAGTTGTTAATAACTGAACTCCTTTAACGGAGGACGAGACAGGAGAAACCAAATATCAGTTAAATATTCAACATAAGCTCTAGAAATCTCTCCACAGTCCATAGATGGGCAGTAACAAATTACATTTACTTTTATTTTTTTGTGTACTTTTTTACTTTTGGTGTAAATCTACTACTCGAGTAAAGAGTGTGAAGAGGTGAGAAAAAAACCCTACTTTTTCCTGAGATGTCAGCAATTCGCTGCTCATTACCTTAACTTGGCCTTTAGTGACACCCGTTGGGAACTTTTGGCACATATTTTGTCGTCATATCGCTCTCGCTCTCGGGCGCTCTCGCACTCTCTCTCTCGCTCTGTCTCTATCTCTCCCGAGGAATTTGTCCTAATTTATTTATGTATTTATTTTTTTAACTGTAGATACTCAGTACTTTCGCTAATTAAAGTTACCTTTCGTAACTTAAAGTTACTAAAGTAACTTTTTTGTCTAGTACTTTTTTACTTTTACTCAGATATGGGCAGAGTAGCCATAAAAATTACTTAAGTAAAAGTGTTGTTACCTCAGCAAAATATTACTCAAGTAAAAGTCAAAAGTAGTCATCCAAATAGTTACTCAAGTAAAAAGGTATTCCACAAAAAAGTTACTTAAGTATTGAAAGTACTGAGTAACTTTCATTTAAAAAAATGAAATAAATTAGAACAAATTCTCTTTTCAAAATGTAATTGAATGCCCCTCATTGATTCCCAGAAACCACCCTGCTTTTCATATCCTCCTGGAAGGAGTAATTTGTGTTTGTGTGTAATATTGGAGAGAGAAAGAGCCCAAGAGAGAGAGCGACAGAGAGAGAGAGAGAGAAAGAGACGGGAGAGAGAGAGAGAGACAGAGAGAGAAAATGCCCGAGAGAGCGTCCGAGAGCCCAACAGTTCCCAACGGGTGTTGCTAAAGGCCAAGTTAATGTAACTAGTACTTTTTACTGACATTTCAGTGAAAAGTACTTATTTTTCACCTCAAATTTACTCGAGTAAAAGTAAAAAGTAACTTGTGAAAAATGTACTCCAAAAGTAAAAAAGTACACCAAAAAATTGTAACAGAGTAAATGTAATGCGTTACTGCCCATCTCTGGGTATCTTGTTATGACTGTGTAACTACATCTGGGTTTGCATACCAAATATATCGATATTTCACATGTACAACTCATAACTTCAACATTGAGTCCAAAGAATTTGATTGTGATTTGAGTTTTCTCACGATTCATTATCATATTGATATATCGCCCACTCTCACGATGGGTTCAAAAACTAGTCAGGTCATATTTGGAAAATGGTAAACTTTGGTTTTCTATGTTTTACTTTTGGAGTACATTTTTCACTAGTTACTTTCTACTTTTACTTGAGTGAATTTGATGTGGGAAAAAAAAAATACCTTTTACTGAGATGTCAGCAATTTGCTACTCGTTACATTAACTTGGCCTTTAGCGACACCCGTTGGGAACTGTTGGCACATATGTTGAGGTCACTCTCTCGGGCGCTCTCTCTCTCTCTTCGTCTCTCTCGGGCGCTTTCTCTCTCACTCGCTCTTCCTCTCTTGGTGTCTCTCTCTGGGGCGCTCTCGCTCTCCCTCACGGGCTCTCTCTCTCTTGGTCTCTCTCTCTTGGTCTCCCTGTCGGGCAATACATTTTTTCATAAATTTTTTTTTACTGAAAGTTACTTTTGTGGAGTACTTTTTTACATTTACTTGAGTAACTATTTGGATGACTACTTTTTACTTTTACTTCAGTAATGTTTTGCTGAGGTAACTACTTATACTTAAATAATACTTTTACTTGAGTAATTTTTATGGCTACTCTGCCATGAGGACTGGGTACACAATTTCAAACGGAAATTAACACTGAACATTTCACTAGATTGCATGGAAATTACTCTGACCAAGCCAGAACTTAATTAATTATCCACGCGTCGCACGCATCTAGAGCGATCATTTGGTCTGGATTAAGCAGGCCGCAACAAAGTTTAAAAAAAAAACAAAAAAAAACTTGTCAATCAAATGAAGTCATCAAATCATATCGCAGTAGGCGTGACAAGTGGCATGGACGCCGACGGCTTGATTTTTAAAAAGGCACGCCTTAGCGGGCCGCCGATTGGACTGCCTAATCCAGTGGTTCGCAAACTGTGGCACAAGTACCACCAGTGGTACGTGAGCACGCTCACAGTGGTACGTGGGAGTATTTTTTTACATTATGCATACATAACATTTTCACAATTTAAGTCACAAAAAAACGAGGCATCAGAATTATCAGGTGAGCTATTTAGCACGATGGACAAGGCCAACACCTACAGTCAAGTGTACACAACACGGGGTCTTCCTTGAAACATGTGAGAGGGACATGAAACAAGTTAAAGTGCAACGTGTTTTTTTCCACTCGTGCACATCTTTCTTCAACCCGTGGCAAACAAATCAAACGTTGTTGCAGAAACTAGGTCGAGGAAAAGAAACCTCTTGGTGGTACTTGGACCTCTAAAGAGTTTCTCAGGTGGTACTCGGTATGAAAAGTTTGAGAACCACTGGCCTAATCTAATTCGTCGGCCTGGCTGTTCCAGACCCACCGGACCATCTAGTCATGTGCGATGTGTGGATGATTCGTTGGTTCTGACTCGTCTCTCTAACTCCTCCAGTGTGTCTGAAAGGAGTTAAGATCAACAACAAGTGCTACTTGTTTGAGAGCCTCCCCAAGCGCTACCACGCAGCCAGCGAAGACTGCAACTCCCTGGGCGGCGTGCTCGGCGCTCCGGCCGGCGCCGAGGAGAACCGCCAGCTCGCCGACTACGTCTACCAACAGGCCGGCAACGACGCCAAAGTGTGGATGGGCATCAACGACATGGCTGCGGAGGGTCAGTGGGTCGACCAGACCGGAGCGAGCCTCGCCTACAACAACTGGAGTGGCTCCGGGTCGCAGCGGCAGCCGGACGGAGGAGCCGCGCAGAACTGCGCTGTGATCTCTGGTGGCGGAAAGTGGTCGGACGAGAACTGCCGCGACGAGATGCCCTCTGTGTGCCAATTCAATATTGTGTAAAATTCGGCTGAAACCGATCTGTAATCTGATTAATAGGTGATAAACGGTTATTGAATTGATCAGCAACTAGGGCTGCAGCCTGCAACTAACAATGATTTTAACAGTCAATTAGTTGCCGATTATTGTAACGATTAGTCGATTAATCGGTTACATATTTTTACCTTAAAAAAAAACCAAAATATTCACAGGAACACAGGAATTAATGTTGGAAATGGAGTAAATGTTGGTCCACGTTAGCAAACAGATGTACAAAAATTACAACTTAATTAATTGGACACAAACTCGGTACAATTAATTTATCTGTTATCTGTGGATTTTCAGAAATGATCAAGTTATATCAAATTTGTGTAGATTAATTTAAAAACTGCTGACGATAACAATGATTATTTTTCACCGATTAATCAACTAATCGTTGCACCCCTATCGGCCGATGAATCAACAGCGATTAATCGCTTCCTTGCCTCCTGGTCCTTTCTTCACTGAAACATGTTTCATATATGTATGTTGCTCCCAATGCCAGTTTCCATGAACCCGCCCATCCAGTCGGATACTGAAAACTCTTAAGCCTAACAGTGGCACAAACAACACAACAGAGATAATACCTAAGCTTGGATGAAAAACAGGGCTGCAACTTATTTTAATTCATGTCGTTGATTAGTTGCCGATTGTTAACGATTACATCGGTTGCATATTTTTTTTCTTCCGAAAATGTCCCAAAATTTTCATGGGGCGACAATTACAAGAAGATGTAATCTTGTCAACTTGAAACGTTGTCAAATGTGTTTCTTCTTAAAGGGCAAATATACCGACAATTTATATACTTTCTACATGACTTTCTATGTCTCTGAATATTTGCATGTCCAGCTTTCAAGTCATCTCCCATGTTCTTCAACAGCGGCATTTTTCTGAATAAAATGTGCTACCCTGGCTCAGAAGACACTATTCTTCAACTTTTCAGGATGAATGTGCTCCTCTTCACGACCAGTGCGTTCAATAAACAGCAAACTAAAAATGCTTGTTTGCCACGTCATTTCCGGTAAAGGCCCACTGACACCCTCCGTAAATAACGGAAACGGACGCTTTCATCCGGTTCCGTAGGTAGTTTCATCCGTCATTTTGTATGTAGGTTAGTCGGAATAGTCGCTTTCCCAATCCGTTGAGCTACGGGCGCAACGGAGCAATATCACCGTTGAAACACGTGGAGGCAGTAGGGAGTCCAAACGTTTTGCATGCCGTAACTGTCCCTACTCAGCACCGCCCTCTAGGGGATTTCTTAGGTACCAGGTATAAACACAAACACCGGGAGCAACGGCTGGAACGACAGGCACATCTCATTCGTCTCCGTAGGGTATAACGACCTATTCACACCTCACGTAAACTACGGATACGGACATAATACGGATGGAGCGTTTCACATGTTGTCTTCGCCAATTACGCACGTAAATTGACACAGATCTGGGGACTTTATGATTACGTGTGAACGGATGAAACGGAGCAATGATACCGGAAAAGGTGGGGGGGGGGGGGGGCGTGTTGGG
>OMKY01251303.1:0-12261 GCA_900302395.1 Bregmaceros cantori | reverse complement strand
CCGGAAGTAAACCCCGAACTCGTCTGTACAGGTGTTGCACGGCGAGGTCAGGACTTATGGTTGTATCATCGTGGTCAGGCGAACAGGCAGAGAGCAATATTTGCATAACATTGGCCGTTTAAAAGTCTTCTATTATTGATTTACTCATGGTAATACGCTATCAATCGCCAGCAGATGGCAGCCTAACTACGTCCATTATATTTACCCCAATATAATGGACGTGAAGTGGTAAGGTATACCACTTAACCAGTGGCGTAGCCACATAAGGGCCGCGGTGGGCCGGTGCCGCTATGATTGACAGCTGGCCCACCCTATCAAAAGTGTCCAAAATAATTGACAGCTGACAGCTCGTAAACTTACATTAAGTGAACCGGCTACGAACGAGCATCCAACTGAAGGACGTTGGCCACAAGAGGGCAGTGGCAAACAAGAAATTAATAAAGTTTGACTGGCAAACCCCCAGTCAAAAATGGGAAATGGGGCCACACTCATTCACTAACGGTCCACACTGTTTTACAATTTTGGCTATGCCACTGCACTTAACTGTGCGCATACGCATACTTCCCCGTACGTGATACCACCAAAATGTCTGCCGCCACCAAGCCATGACAGCACGTGCAACAGCCCTATTGATTTACTATCTGTGGGAGAGAGATACATCTGAAACATCTCATAGTGTTTTCAAATTGATTGCAGTGCTGTACTGCTACACAGACTGCTTGAAGTATAGACTATGGATCTATGATAGCTTCTACAGGGTTTCGGGGATGTGCGTTTAGCGCTCGGAGACGGTACTCAAAAGTATTTTTGAAAGTATAAAGTACAAAGTACTGCAAATGAAATTGTATGTAAAATGCATTTTTTTCAATGTTAGTTTGTCAATGTTATTGCTCGAATAAATTAACAACTAGCCTAATGTATCTTATATCTCAGGACTAAATGAAATCCACTTATTAACTGGGACTGTACTCGGTACATCAGCGCCCCTTACTGGCTAATATTATAGACGTTATCCTACCCCGTCAATGCAAAAAAAGTTTTGGTAAAAGTAAGGAGTAGAAGTACAGATATTTTTGTTAAAAATGTACTCACTACAAGTAAAAAGTAATCACAGAAAGAAGTACTTCCAAACGTACAGATACTGGAACATTTTACTTAAGTACAGTACTTGAGTATTTGTACTTCATTACTTGCCATCTCTGCTTGTGATTAAATTAAACATTGGAGCATCTCACAGCTTTGACCAACGCACAACCAATTAGAAGAGTTGGCAAAATGCAATGCAGACAAAACATCACCCTGCTCTCATTTCAAGCCATAATCCTCTTAGCCTTCTGAATATTATTAGTCAGACTAATAGTCTCATCCTCCTTTATAGCTCAAACCGATTAATCGATGATATTCCATTATTGAAATAATCGTCAACTAATTTCATAATCGATTAATCGGCACCGATGCATCGTTTTTGCCCCGTTCTCCACTCAAACGTGTTGAATCTATGTTGCCAGTAGGCATTCCCCGCGTCATGGCCCCGCTCATGCTGTTGGATACTGAATACTGTTAAGCCCTACAACGACACATAATGGTTGAAAACAGAATATGTGACACAGAACAGTAGGCTCTTCCATGCCCTAAAACTAAACCTAAAACATGGAAATGTTAGCAATACATGGAGATAGCGAAACCGCAAAAGGTTTGCAATGTTAACACTGTGAACGTTTACTAATTAACGTTTCAGGTTAATGATCAAATAGCTGTTGCAGCCTGGGCTCCGAACCGGTTCAAGAAACGGAACATTATGAAATCCACAAAACCGGTTAAAAACGTTTTTTTTTTCTGTTCTCTATATATTTGAACATATCCTATGTCTGGGAGACTATTTCCAGTTGTGTAGAGTCATCAAGCCCCATGCATCCAGTTCAGGACCGATATTTTGGTGGCGGAACAGTTCCGAGAACGAAAACGTTATACATAGGCGTGCCTGAACCGTTCGGAACGGAACTTTTAAAAAATAATTTCGTTTTCAAGCCCTGGTTGCAGCCCTTTACTCCTTAAACAGATGGACGGCCTCCAATCGTCTGATCTTTATTAATTATAGTTGCATCTAATGGTTAGTTGCATCTCTAGATGGATGGATACTTTACTGAGCTGCAAGGGGGGGCCGTCAGGAATTCTGGGCCCCCTGAAAAAATATATTGGGCCCCACCACAAGAAGGCCACGAGAACCCTTTGAAACTGCTGGAACCAAGTGTCTAGGGTCGAACAAAAATTCACAATGCACTGCCCATAGATGACTTCCTTTATTAAATCTTAAATAAATTAAATTAAATTACTCATCTCCTTCCTCTCACCTGGGCACATAATGCTTATGATGTAGGGTGGCTTGCCCCAGAGTGAGCCTAATGTGGGACATCTAAGATCCAGAGGTTCTGGCTCCTCCCTAAACTATGGTAAAAGCAAACTACGGTAATGTTAAAGTTCAACACTACATTTCACACTTATAATCTCACCTTTTGTTTCACATTAGGAAGCAATGATGTATGTCTAGCACGGAAGTTATAATAGTCTTTGAACATGGATGAACAGAAAGAAGACCCCTGTATCATGTTTATTGAATGAAAAATAATTGTATCCCCAAAACGCAGAGATGCAGACTCGAGTCAAAAGACTCGACTCGCGAGTCACTCGAGTCACCAAAAACGGGACTCGAGACTCGACTTGGACTTGTGCCCTAAAGACTCGGCCTCAACTCGGGAATCTAGGTCAATGACTCTCGACTCTCCACGAGTATTTGCCGAGTCTTTCCCTCTTTTCGGCTTAAAAAAATCCTTTATTTTCCACTTCCTTTCCATCCTTATTCATAATCATTGCATTGCTATATAAACCTGTATCACATTAGCTAACTTTGAACTAATAATTCTGTGTGCGATATATGCATGTAGTCAAATCTAGTTCTGCATTCAATTCCAAGCTTTTACAGCTACATCTTTAAAAATGACTCGAGACTCGACTCGGACTCGTACCTTAAAGACTTGGACTCGACTCAGACTCGACCCCTAAAGACTCGGACTCGACTCGGACTCAACCCCTAAAGACTCGGACTCGACTCTGACTTGTGAGTTCGGGACTCGTGTACATCTCTGCCAAAACGCAGAACAATATGTTTTGGGAACTGACATTTTTGAGTAATAGTAGAAATGAAATAACACAGACTAAAATTTCAACCTGCCCAGGCATCCAAAACACGATACACTCAAAAATACCAGAAATTTATCAGAAATATCCTGTTTAGGTTCCTTTGTAATAGTACAGATACAAATGTGAAAGATGAAAGACTATGCTAGCATATGTAGCTAGCGAACGTGTTGATTCCAACCACTCAGAACAAAAATCCGTGCGCGGCATTATGGCTCGGCATTATGGTTGACACGCCCCCCTTTTTGCTAGCGAGGAGATGGGCTTGTAATCGTACCCATAACTCAGGTCTCCAGTGTGTTTTTTTCCTTCCAAAGTGTATTACTAAAATCTCGGAAAATATTGTAAAATTTGTAACAGCAGTACTTGGGGAAGTCATATCACAAATGAGCAATGTGGTTATTAAATTTTGTTGTTGCTTTTTTTCATTTTTATTTTGCTATTTATAGTTGATTCTAGTTATAGACTTCGAGTAATGTGGCACTGATGTATAATTAAGAAAAAAAGGTCATTACCGTAATATTAGTAATATATAAGATATTACCGTAATATTAGTTTATTACTTCACTGAATTAATTATTATAATTTTGTTCTGTATCTATATATTTTTTGTTAACATGAATTGTAAATATAATCTTCAATTTTCATGTTTAACCATAGACTGTATATAAAGTAGACACAGCGGGCATGACGTCATCCCATTGCTTTCATGAAATTTTTTTGTGCCCGGCGACTGTGCGCAGCCATTGTTGAAAGTACCCGTATATCCAGAGACAAGGAGAGATAGAGAGAGCTATACAGTATATGAGAGAGAGACCGCTAGGGGCGCCAACGACAGAGTCAGAATAAATGGGAACCTATGGGAGCTGAAATAAAAAATATTAACACCAAATCTGACGCGTTTGTGAAATTATGACCCCCCTCATCCCATCATTAACCGGCAATATACATTAAAAAATCAATTAGGAAAGATCTTTAAATAGGTTAAAACAGGCTGCTAAGATTGGAATTCCCATAGGGCTCAGTTTTTAGGAGACTAGGCTCCCCCCATACCAACCCGGAAGCAGGCATGGACATCAAAACGAACGCGGTGTCCATTTTTATATACAGTCTATGTGTTTAACATTCAATAAGTAGGCTGCCCTCTCCTGGCAATGAATCAAACTGCTACTGTTGATCGTCTGTGGAGGCTAAGCGATAATGGACTGTACCATTTAGAGGGGGGTGTTTTAATATACATTTACACATAAAATAGTTTACTTGAGTGAAATTAATGGTGACAAAGTGTCCCGCTGATTAATTAATAATTATTTTCAATAAAACATTAATTATGACTTGAAAACAAAAATTATTGTAATGCAAGCTCCCCCTCGTGGAGGAGCTGGGGAATAGAGGAACTCGGGTCGACGATAGCTGAGCCCAGTCATTGTCAAGCTTCGTTCTGACTCTTTATATAGAGGCGTGTAGGCACATGGAGGACCGCCAACGGTGGCGGCCCAGAATGCACCGCGCGTGCATTCACTACACTATTGTTATTTCCTGCCTCTCATCAGCCCTTATTGTCAGCCTAATTTTTCACCGCTTGGGTGGGTAAGTAGTCATTGTCGACTACTAAAAGGGATGTTCTCAAGACGTGATAGAAGCATGAAAGAAACCTAGACACATTGTAGAGCCATGCTTTCTGTTGGAACAGGAGCAGTTTGTTGTATGTTGTAACAAAATGTTTGCGTTCCGAACCGGTTCAGGACCGATATTTTGGTAGTGGAACGGTTCCGAGAACGAAAACGTTGAAGATGTGCCTGGCTGAACCGCTCAGAACGGTACGTTTGAAAAATAATTTTGTAAGCTGTAAGATGCAGGAAACGCTTGGGTTGGTGGATGTCAAAGATATATTCGAGCAGGTGATTGAACTTTACCCAGAATTCACCATGAACTGATTGGAACTTGGCAGTGATGAAGATCAATGATGATGCTAATCTCTTCCTCACAATAATGCCCATCTATATTACATTTTGGAAAAAAAAAATGCTTTTGAAATTCCTTAAAGGTGGTTTTGCACCTTTCACTTCCAAATATGACTCAATATTTTTTCAGAATAGAAAAGGTTTTCTCAGAAAATAGATGCCCATCTTCAATATAAAATGTGCCCATCTTGAATTCAACAATCTTGAAAGTGTCCAAATCTCTCATAACTTCATGAACCTACCCTAGACCATTAACACACTGAATCTGCAAAAAATCCATCAATCCGTTCAAACTTATGTGTAGATATAATTTGGTGGACAGTCAAACGTCATGAGAATTGACTAGCATATTTTCCCACAGGGCCCTTGTTGGATGGTAGTGTGCAAGACGAAGAGCCCGAGGAAGAGGAGGAAATTGAAGAAGAGGAAAGAGATGAGGAAGAGGAGAGCTCTGTTCCTCCTCAGCAGAGCCCTGCAGGTGTCGCCCCGGGGGCTTTTCCACGGGGTCGTGCCAGGGTGCTGCGTCCAGGAGAGCGCAGCACCCTGGAGGAACGCCGGCGCCGTGAAGAGGAGGAGCGCAGCTCAGCGCTGCGTGGCAGAAAGAAAGTCTACCGGAGTCTACTGACGGGCAGGCCACGCCCTGCGTTGACGCAGGACACGCCCCCACAGCCCGCTGCTTCTCGGAGAGGCCGCTCCCTCAAAGCCCCCTCCGCCGGCCTCCCCCCGACTCGCCTCGCTAAGACTCCTGCCGAGACGACAGGGGCGTGGGGCCGGGGTGGAGCGTCTTCTTCATCTCGCTCGAGGTCACGGGATTCCACCCCTTCGCGGAGGCCAGTGACGCTCACGTCGTCTTTGTCCACGTCGACATCCGCGCTATCCACAACATCCAAATCTCCTGTGCCGGCCGCTCCCCCCGCTACTCGCCTCTCTAATCCCTCACCAGGGCGTCCAGCCAAACAAACTCCACCACCCTCAGTCCCCCCGTCTGGTCTCAGGAAGTCCAACAGCAGTGGTCGAGCCTCCAGCTCAGAGTCTGCACCTGAACGCCCTGCTCTGGTTCGGCAATCCACCTTCATCAAGGAGGCGACCGGCTCCGCCCCTGGGAAGAAGTCTGAGGATGCAGCACCGTCGGGAGACTCCACGCGGCCTACTGCACCTAGCCGCTCCACGGTGTCGTCATCATCCTCTTCCTCCTCGCTCAACAACAACCATCGTGCTCACTCCGAGAGCCCTTCCCCTTCTCCCCGACTCCATCGTACTGGCACTTGGAAGCGGGAGGGAGGGCGGCGAGCGAAGGGAGGGGAGGCGTCAGGCGGCGAGGCCGGTGGGCAAGGTGGGACCTCGCTGCCCCGCGTCGGGACCTGGAAGCGAGCCGGCAGCTCGTCGTCTCTGCTGTCCGCCTCGTCTTCCAGCTCGCGGGGGGAGACTGAGGTGTGGGTTCGTATGGAGGACTGTCCTGTCAACAGCCCCCGTCCTGCCTCCTCCTGCTCCGCATCTTCCAACGCTCCACCAGTAATCAGCAGTGCTCCCTCGCCGCCGAAACCCAACGTCCCCGTCACAGCGACTGCCGGCAGCCGCCCGCCACCCAACGTCAACTTAAACCTACGCAGTCACAGCCGCGACAGTCTCGACTCTGCCGCCTCAGCCACTCCGCCAGTCACCGGGGCTCCGACTCGCACTGCGCCGTTCGGCAAGGCCTACCTCGGGAACGCCGCAGGCGGGGGCGGCGGCGTTGCCACGGTCGCCGCCCGGGTATCGCCTTTCAACTACGTACCCAGCCCCCGAAAAAGCAGCGCCGACGCGGCTGCTGCCAGCGGTAGCCCAACCTCTCTTCAGGCCCCGCCCCCAGCCTCCAGACCCTCCCTCATCCCCTCTCCGGTGAGCGCTGGGGGCAGTAAGAAGCGAGCTCAGCACACGCCCCCCTCTCCTTCGCCATCCAAAGGCGATGGATCAGAGCGAGGCTCCTACATAGTGACCTCCGTCTAACGCCGCAGAGTAGCTCTGTTTCTCCCAAACGGCTGCTCCTCACACTCTCAACAATGCACTTTGACACCGGGGAGGAACTGGACAACTAAGTACTCGTATCTACTCTTGGCACTGTTGGGCGGATGCACAGGTCACTTCTTGGGAACGGCAGACTCCACTGCATCTTCATGCCCACGTCTCGACGTCTCTTGTGTCCACCCAGCCCAGAGGTTGCTGCCTCCAATGATGCCAGAACTTGAATTCCCTCTGACAGCTGTGTGCCTCACAGAAAGCCCCTTTTGACCTGTGTGTGTATGCAATGCAAGGCATGGGCTCAAGTCTGGTCTCGGTGTGCAATGACCCCTAGTCCTATGGGGGGTTTCGACCCTGTGACATGCAACCGCCACAGTATTACCTGCTAGTCGTCCACCACACCGGACATGCTAGCACCATAGCATCCGCTGTCCACCACTCGGGGCAGCGGTCCGGGCGCTAACCGCAACACCCAACACCGCTTGCTATGGAAGCCCCCCTGATCCCCAAAGCTCCGAGTCATGTGTCACTTAAGTAAGAAACATGCGGCGTCTTAGTACTTGTTTTTGTTAGTACTTGTCTTTGCCAAAAAATAAACTTGTTGCCTTTTTTTAATTTTGTCTCTGAATGTCAACTGGCTGATCCGGATCTTTTGGACTGAGAGGTTTCCCCTTAAACCTTTTTGTTTTCGTTCTTTGAGGAATGACTGTGGACTCGGTGGGATTCTGTTTGTGGCTGTCTGAAGACTGCTGCGCCATCTTGGGACAGGCGCAAGGACAATATGCTGCGCCTTCAGTGAAGCTGAGCCTAAAGCTATGCCCCTTCGCCTCCTCCTAGCCATCCTTCCACCCTGGCCTCATGTTAAAACGTTTACTCTAGTCGCGTTACAACAGATACCTACCTATTTAGTGCATCCAACGCTCTCACAGTTTGGATAAACCTAGTCTATGTAGCCGGTGTATTACAGATTGACAACAGGTTTGTTGCCTGTGCAGCGCTGCTTACGATGGGGTGAAGGGAGGTTCGTTATTTGATATTGTAATTCATCCTTCTCGGCAGACACTTTGTTTGTAGACAAATGCATACGAACTTAAAAAAAAACTGATTCATTTTTTACCCCTGGACTCCTGGAGTGATAGTCCTCAATGGAATAATTGAACTGGCCTGGGACATTCTGGCCTGTTGTTGGCTTGCGGATGATTGCAGGATAATTTGAATGTGACTTGACTGAGAACGTTCAAAAAGCGCAACTTGAATCCCGGTTTCAGCCATATAATTTCCCTGGTTCAAATTGCAATTAGGGATGTCAATCAATTATCTGTAAAGGAGGGTAATGGTCCGGTATTTACAAAACTGATTGACCTGAATGGCTGTAGAAAACATTTTTGTCTTGAACATTGGAAAAAAAATGTTTGGAAAAATTATGAGCGTAGACATGCTGGTTTCTGAGAGGAAGACAGGAAGTTGGAGGGGCCAACACTTGCACACTCTATTCCCATGCTGGTTTGCAGAGTTTGGTGCTATAACCATTGACTTGATGCATAACATTAGCTATATGCTAACCATTAGCTTGATGCTAACCATTAGCTTGATGCCGACAAATAGCTTGATGCCGACAAATAGCTTGATGCTAACCATTAGCTTGATGCTAACCATTGGCTTTATGCTGACAATTAGCTTTATGCTAACCATTGGCTTGATGCTGACAATTAGCTTGACGCTAACCATTGGCTTGATGCTAACCATTGGCTTGATGCTAACCATTAGCTTGATGCTGACAATTAGCTTGACGCTAACCATTGGCTGGCATTTAGTACGTTATTTGTACCCATTGCAGATGACTCTGCATGCTAATCACAATTGAGCCACGGAAACCACAGCATTCTGAATAATCTCACACCCTGAACACTAGGGTGCATTTTATTGCATTTTTTTTGTTTTTGTTTTTTTGTTCGCATGTTAAAAATCCATCAACGTCCTCTTAGAAGAAACTAAAATCTAAACCTATGGAACTGTTTTCACTGTTTGTCTGTTTTTTGTCCTTTATTTTTTTTTTACTCATTTTTAAGATATTTTGTTAATTTATTTTGGAGAAATTCTATTAAAGAGTCGACTAATGTTTGCGTTGTTGAAAGTGTAACGTTGCATAACGTTTTATTTGCTCTGAATGTTTGGGCTGAGTGCTCCACTTCCGGTGTTGCCATTAATGTTGTTAATATTATTATAATTATTACTATCGTTGGAAGAGCATGTGGCGGTTCGGATGATTTCCACCACGTCGTCTGCCCAGAGACGTTCTTTTTGTAAGCTTCCTTTTTGAAGTGGTCACACTGATTATTACGCACACACTACACACATGTTCCAGACATGCACGCATGCAGATATTTGCAGACGCATACTAGACACAAAATATAGTACACACATAATACACACGCATGCAGATATTTAGACATACAACCACATACACAAACGGACTCTGCTAGACAAGGATATACACACACAGCCACACAAAAAAAATTGTAAACATGATACAAGGTTTTGTCATTTCACATTAAAAGCATGTTTTTACATGTTTTTACATGTAAAAACATGTAAAACGTGTTTGGATCATAATTGAAATCATGATTATTAACTCATCCAGTGCCAGTCCTTTTCAAATTCGGCACGTCCCAGTGCCAGGGTTTTTGTCAAGTCAAGACCCACAGAAAATGAAGCTCTGTGTCCTCGTCAACAAGGAAACCTCAGACTTTATCATAAAAGAATAAGCTTGTATCTACCCGTTTCCATTCTTTAGTTATAGCCTCCAGAACATGTGTGGGTATCACTAAAAAGTGTTGATTTCTGACAAAATCTTGAGTAAATGCGGGTGCAGTGTTGACGGTGGCCGCTAGGTTGCAGCGAAACCGCATCTTTTGTCGGTGATACTATTGGAAAAAACTGCGGTAACACATCTTTGGCACTGAATTGAGTTAATCACCAGAGATGTGACCAAGTCTCTTTCAAGTCTCAAGTCCTTCTTGGGCAAGTCAAGTCAAGTCCCAAGTCAACTCCAAATCAAGTCATCATTAACATGCTGTAATTTTAGCTCCAGAATCTGATTTTAATAAAGTAGCAATAAAATCAAACGATGCTATTATAAAAGCCAAACTATTGCTTGCTTTTGACTTTATTAAAATCAGATTCTGGAGCTAAAATGACAGCATGTTAATGATGACTTGACTTGGAGTTGACTTGGGACTTGACTTGACTTGCCCAAGAAGGACTTGAGACTTGAGACTTGACAGAGGGACTTGGTCACATCTCTGGTTATCACCAGGCCTTGGCTACGCTGACTTGGAGAATCGGACTCCCTGCCACCCGGAGACTGTGATGCGCATCGCGAGCATCAGTAAAAGTCTGACGACGGCCGCCGTGGGCCGCCTGGTGGACGAGGGCAAGCTGGACCTGGACGCGGCCGTCCAGAAGTACGTGCCCGAGTTCCCCGCCAAGCAGTTTGATGGAGAAGACGTGAGTTCTGTTTCGTCTGCTTGTTATTCAGCTCCGTTTTTCCATCTTTATTGGATAGGATTAGTCAGAAACTGGGTTGAAGAGATCGGGGGTAGACATTGCAGACAAGTCAAAGAGCGTAGTCGAACTCGCGACACTGCGGACGCTGCGGTAGACACAGCGCCACTAACACGAATGGGGTCGCGTTAGGTGCGGTGACCATAACCACTCAGCCAACGCGGACCCCTCAAGTGTGTTTGTTATTCTAAATGCTGCAGTCACTCCGTTGTACGTCAAGAAAGGAGCACGCTAGAAGCTCGCTTAATCATATATCGTCTACATTGGTTTAATTCTCAAGCAATAATCAAAAGCAGTTATCTAAATCCCTACAGTCGTATAATTCTTAACGAAATGATGCCTCGAGGGATTCGTGGATGGTACAAGAAGCAGACCCAAGGCGACCTACTGACCCTAACCGGGACTCAACGGTCTGGATATGTGCCATTTTAACCTCGTCGAGTGGGGAATGGAGGAGACTCCCCCGGTCGGGATACGCGCGGTTTTAAACCCGCCGTGTGGAGCGAAAGCATTGTCCTCTTTTGCCACCGTAAAGAACGCCAATCTAGTGTCACGTGCCACTGCGCAATGACGATGTGTCGTCAAAGTAGAATCACTAGACTTGTGCAGCGTTTTTATGAAATTATTATTATAGTTTTATCGGGAAAATATGATTATCGGGTCGACCAAAAATATTCCCAAATCGACCGATGTTATCGGGTACCGATAATTACCGTGCAATAGCCAAGTATGCATGCCAACATCTGGTGTGCTAAATGACACTCTATCCCTTCCATGGACTCTGATGGCCCGTGTTGGTATAATGATCAAATCCCACTGAACTGTTGACTGCTTGGCTTCGCTGTGACTTCCCCGTTGTCCCCCAGGTCACCATCACGCCACGCATGCTCCTGTCTCACCTCAGTGGGATACGTCACTACGAGAAGGACCCGAAAAAGGTGCGGGAGAGCCAGGAGAAGTCCCAGAGAGCCTCGGAGACCAAAGTCCAAGCGCCGAGCCTCGAGACCAGGCCGGTCAACGACGACCCTGGAAAGGGGAGCGTGGGAAACGATGCGCAGGGATCCAAAAACGCAGAGGACACGGAAGGTTCTAGTAAGGAGCAAACCGGCGGAAAACGTAAAGAATCTGAGAAGGCCGAGAACTTGGGGGAGAAAACGGCGAGTAGCAGCAAGCAGAAGAAGGAGTTTGAGCAGGAGGAGTACTACCTGAAGGTCAACTATGACAACGTTGTGGAGGCTTTGGATCTGTTCAAAGACGACCCCCTGATGTTTAAGCCTGGTGAGTCGTCATCTACGATGGATACTTGGAGAAATGTTTACCTGCGCCGCGAGGCAGGTTATGTTTTTGGCAGCGCTGGTTTGTCCGGCCCCGAGATAACTGAAAACGCGCACGGATCTGGATGAAATTTTGTACAGTTGTTGGAAATGACCGACCGTGCTGGGTAGTGTAGTTGCAGAGATGGGCAATAACGCATTACATTTACTCTGATACAATTTTTTGGTGTACTTTTTTTTTAAACTTTTGGAGTATGTTTTTCACG
>OMKY01251287.1:2163-15216 GCA_900302395.1 Bregmaceros cantori | reverse complement strand
CTCAACTTTCTCCTTGCTTCGTCGAAAACTTTTCTTGCGCGATGTAGTTCTGGCGAGATGTCCGGGAACAGCATCACCTCCTGGTTGTTGCAAAGCACCTTACGCGATCTTGCAGCCCGGAGAGCTCGCATCTTGTCTTGGAAATTTAAAAACTTCAGAATGAGGATTCTTGGCGCGTTCGATGATCGGCCCGGTTGGTTTCTTGCTGGTAGCCTGTAGGCGTTTTCAATCGATGGGGCGTTCGGGAATGATCCGTCTCCCAGCGCCTGCGGGAGCCACTTTTCAATAAAAGCGATTGGGTCATCGCCCTCTACTTTCTCGGGAAGGTTAACGAGTCGCATGATGATCTTCTTGTCAAATTGTCCAATTCTGCAATTCTGTCCGAGTGGTGGGACACCTTTTGGGTCAATCTTTATGTGCAGCTTTAAACGCAGCATGGTCATCTTCCAATGTACTAATACGTGCCTCCGCCTCCTCCATTCGTCGGGTGAATTCACGTACCTCCGTTTTGATTTCCTCAATATTCGCTAGAACTCCGTTCATTTTCCTGTCCAGGGGCTCCAGAGGCTCCAGACTCCTTTGAATTGCCGCCAGCTTTTCTAGAATTTCCGCTCCCGCAGGCAGGGGCCGGGGGGAACCGTTAGCATCACCAGAGCTAGCGATGCTAACATTGTCCTCGTTGTCGTCAAGTTGAGTTCCAGCCTTACAGTCTGTGTGTCTTTTCTTACTTCCATGAGGCATAGTGCCCCTAGCAGTTGTTCCACTCAGAATTAGAGTCAAAAGTTTGAAAACTGTGTATTTTTAAAGTATTTTTTAAAAGTTTGCCGGGAGCACGTTCGCGAAGCGTCCGTCTAGTTCAGCGCCATAGCCACGCCCCTCCAGACATGGTTTCTTACCCTTTTCACACCAAGGACACATTTTCCCGGTAACCTGCGGAATCCTTCATCATTTTAGCAGATCAGCATCTAGAATGTTTTTGTAAGATTAAACCTCAAATTCTGAATGAAGTGCAATTGAATAATGAGACATAATATATTGAAGACTGAAGTGGTGGAAGGCTGTTTCGTGATAGCTTCCAGCATTTGCAGTTCAAATAATTAAATGTAATTTTTACAGGTCACTTTACATTGGTGCCGTCATTGATTGTCAACATTTCCAGCGAAAACTGATAAACAATCAATCATCAATGAGTTATAAGTCATGGGGTGCATTCGGGCAGGGTTTCGGCTCTTCAGATGGTACCGTGACATACACAAACAAATGTTGGTGTATGGCACTTCGCCACGCACCAGACTTTTTACATGAATATTGCCAGTGTAAGGCTTATGTAAAAAAAGAGCAACAATTTCTCCAACTCACAGTCTATGCTGAAAGTGTCGTACTGTAGAAAGGAACAAAATGCCAAAGCTATGACACCGAAGTCTTGACACAGGTGTGGCAGGGGGAGGGGGTGTTAAGCCCTAATTGCTGCTTTATTTACTTCCTAAGCATAGCACTGAACACATCAGGTTACCACTCCAGACATTACACCAGGGACAACATTTCTCAAATATTAATGCTTACGGAAGCTTCCAGGTTCACGGTCAATACAGATGTACATCTCTCTGACCAACGCAATCAATAGCGACCTTCAACGAGTCACCCTCAGATAAAAACGTCTACTTAACTGATCGAGCAGGGATCAATACAGCACACTGTTAATGTAAACAGTGTGGATGTCATGCTGGCGGCAAAAACATCTCGTTTAAAGACATCAATCATTGGAAAAAACACTCACACTCGCAAATGCTCACAGTGGTTTTTCACCTTGGTCAGTGCCTTGGCCACTTGGTCCCACAACACATTTATGAAGCCAGCCTCATTGGTGTACAATTACATTCCTACCTAAATAACAATGCCCAATATCAAAAATAATACCAAAAATAACTAACCTCAGCACCATGGGAGACCGGGCCTTCGGGTGCTGCGCCCGATCTTTGGATTGCCCTGCCGGCCCACCTGAGAGCTCCGCTGTCAGTGGACAGCTTCAGGAGTGGACTCAAAACTTTTCTTTTTTCAAAAGCGCTTTTGTAGCACACTGTATTGTTCCTTGTCTGCGTAATGATTTTTTTGCCTTTTAGAATTGTGTCGCACCATTTTTTCACAAAGCTGCTTTTAATTGTACACTGTTGCACCTTGAGGTGCCTTAGGATGTAAGGTGCGGTATAAATACAATGTATTATTATCATTATTTCCTGTTTCAAACAAAATCGGTTGAATGGAGAGTGTGGATTGGTTCCTTGTTATATTAGATTATTTATTAAGTGTCGCCTTATTTGAGGTTGAGAGGTCATTTCATTTTGCCTCTACACCAGTATGTTCAACTGTTCAAATTCCTGAACTCCATCTATGTGCTTGAGATGTGATTTTGTTTTGTTTATTTGGTAAATGATTCATTGCTTTAAGATTATCAGACAAATTCAAAATGTTTTTATTGGATGGACAAATATTTGGTTTTGCTCAAAAAAACCTTGAACATGAATTGGCTCTACCTGACGAAGGTGCAGCACAACATTTGAGGTGGCAGAAAGTCAATATCAGGTTTGTAGTTTTTCTTTTACCACCAACTTTAACCACAAACTTTCAACACGCGTACGTCTCACTTGTTTTGATTTAAAAAAATAAATTGGTATGTTTTCAAGCCACAAGGTGAACTTACAGCTTTATATTACCCTTTCTTTTTAACCACATTTTGTCAAACTGCTGTAATAATAAATAGCCAATATAGCCACATTTGACCCCGTCTCAGATATGCTGCAGTAGACCAATACTCAATTAGATAAAAAAAAAACACTCGGATATCAAAAAAATCTGTGCAGATGGAGGATGTCGCAGTTGAAGATGATTCATATAGTGTTTGAACAATATCCTTATCCGTAGTTAATTCAGTTGCCAGCATATACTCACAACGCTCCCACATAATCTGGGAGCAGGAGGCATGGAGCTGGTGGACACTCTCCTGTTTGCACACTACACTCCTGTCATGTGGCTCATAATGCTGGCGCTTAACGTGATTAGGGATCCATAGTTCATGAGGATGTTGTACGTTGACGTGGGCTCATAATGCTGGCGCTTAACGTGATTAGGGATCCATAGTTCATGAGGATGTTGTACGTTGACGTGGGCTCATAATGCTGGCGCTTAACGTGATTAGGGATCCATAGTTCATGAGGATGTTGTACGTTGACGTGGGCTATACCTCAGGGACGTGGGGAAGGGTGTTGAGGGGCGAAGTTGTGGTGAGGGGGACGTAGGGTTGTGACAGTGTAATTTCACACAAGATACCTGTTACCATGCTGTAACGGAGGGCATGCACCGTTCCAAGATAACTCCATTCCGATAAAGTTTGAATCACAAAAACAATTATTTAGGGTTAGGGTCAGGTTAGGGCTTGGGTTAGGGTTTTGGAGGGACCTTAACAAAATAAGCAGATCGCTTTACTACACGGCAAATGAGAAATACACCAAAATTGTTTTCGGAACGCAGAAGCCTTGGAAGGCAGGCGTGTAACCCGGGACAGGATGGGGCTTTGTCTCAGTTTCCTGATCTCTCTCTGGCTCTAGCCAGGAAGCTAGTCGTTTTTGCTGGGTACACCACGGGGAGTCTTACCATGAACCAAGTAACGCCCCTCTTCCAGGCCCTACTGTGCCTTGCTAACTAGATCCACCAGACTTGAAAACAGTTTCAACCAATGTGCAACACTGAACACATGTAGGATATGTCTCGGTGGACTGATAATTCTTTGGAACATGGAACATAGTAATGTTCGTCAGGAGAAAAAAAGAAAAATCTTGCCGGCTGCAGGGGATAATGATGAAACCTTCAACATGGCCATTATCCAGTCCGTTCTCTGTACCTCTATCACTGTGTGCTTTGGGTCTGCCACTGAACTTGATGAGCTCAGACTGCAGCGCGTCATCAGAACAGTAGAGAGAAATATCAATGCCACTCTACCCACATTGGAACAGCTACGTACGTGTATCCGCAGTTACGAGCACAAAAATGTGGAACGGCTCCGTCTAGGTAAAACCTAGGTTACTTAATTTATATCTATATACTAAAATTGTAGTTGGAATGGTCAGGTGGCCGAAAGCCAACCAAGGGCCTGTCTGGTCGACAACACCAGGAATAAGCTCGTTGGCCTCGTTGTCTGTGGTGCAGAGAGCAGACGCCACCTGCTATTATTATTGTATGCATCTAATATGTGCCGAATGAGATGATTCGCCAACACCAAAAAGGGGTTGGGCCTAGAGATGTTGGAGGGAGTGGAACAGAGAAGTGAGAGCGAGAGTCTCCGATGCTGGTGAAGGGACAATGGGTGTCCCATTCTGTGACTGCCTCTGGCAAATGCTGAACTGTCCTGAAGTATCCTGATTAAACCCTGGTGAATACATCCATACCGTCTGATCATTGGAGAAACCTGGTAAGATTACTTTTGATGATTTGGAAAATGATCCAATGGGTATTCGGCAAAGCGTGACTCGTTGGGGAAACATAGTACTAGTATGTTATGGTTTTAACAACGACAAAGGCATTATACTTTTTCTGTAAACTGCTTATTGTAATCTGATTCATATTTTAAACAAAATAATAGATACATGCATCCAAACACACTTTTGTACAAATACACACATTTGCGCAAGCAGCCAGCCACACACACACACACACACACACACATTTAACACAAGCTCAGGCACCTATATGCACAGATGCAGAACCCCATAAAAGTCAACACACACACACCATGCACAACACATACACACACATGGAGTGGACAGGCGCAAACACACAAATTTAACACGCAAACACCGGCACCTATATGCACAGATGCAGAACCCAATAAAACCCACACAAACGCACACCCACGGCTGGCAGGCGTGTATCCCGGGGTGTGTGTAGTGTTAAACAGCTCCATGAATGACAATAAAGACACTTCGGTATTTTGTTAAGATGCAGACGGGGAAAAAAGGGCGAGGTCAGGAACTGCTACGGCAAGCGGAACGTTTTATATTGTACATGTTTTATGTCGTCTTGCCTCGCGGCCGCTCCCAACGCGGATGCGGCTTCGTTGTTGAGAGAATGGGCATTGCACATATGCCCATTGTCAAGTAGTCTCCGGACTCTCCGCGTTGACCAGGGGTGTCAAACTCATTCTAGCACAGGGACCGCGTTGAGGAAAATCTATTCCCAAGTGGGCCGGACCGGAATCATGGCATAATAATTAAAAAGTAATAACGACTTCAGATTTTTTTTTCCCTATGCGTTACTGTGGTTGGAAATAGTACACACAGGTTCTCAAAATGTAGACCCGCATGTGCAGTGTTTCTCTCTGTGGACTAATGACTCTATGGAAACATCTAGCTCCATCGAAACGAGTTGTACGCCACCGTGCCCTTTATCATGGCTACTGAGAATTTACGTCTTACTGTTTCACATTATTTTGCTATTTACTTTTAAATAATAATAATAATACGATACATTAAAGTAATTAAAATAATAAACAATAATGTGTTATTATTGCTATTATTTTTATCATTATTATCATCACATTTTCATTCTGTCCAAATTCAAATTCCATGTGTGCATATTGCTGAGGAAATGAAGCAACATCGAATGATATCCATGATTTTCACATCAAAATAAGACTTTGATGTAGTATCTAAAAAAAGAATACACAAAATATATATTTTCTCCTCCAGTTTTCCTGCAGTATGCTGTCAAGGGCTGGTGCCTGCGTGTCCTTCTTGTAATGTGATCGTTAGCTTGCAGCAGGGCATCTCGAGGGCATCCATCCGCAAGCCTTGGCCGGGGTGACACGTCCGCTAAAGTTAGCTAAATCCCCTAATCCATTCCGCGGCCATTCTGGGCAGACAATTTATTAACTGGTGGGCACGCCATAAAAATGCCTCTGCAAACCCTATACTTCACTGAGCCAACAACAAATAAGGCCTTTAGATTCCATTAGACACTCATGCATAATGTTAAGTGTGCTAACGTGTCCACCCTGTCAAATGAAGATTGCCATTAACCACGTCGAACTGTCACATTGTGCACTTAATCTATACATAGGATTAACACACGCTGTTTACAGCCCGTGTTAAACTGCCGATGAAATCACGTCACAGCCACACTAATGTAATTAAACAAATAATGAATTAATTCATGTAAGGTATGGTTTATTTCATTCACCAGCGAAACATGTTTCGCCACCAGAGTGAGAGAAACAGACAAAATTCACAACAGACAAAACTTCAGCACACTGCAGCACAGTATAAGTCAATGCACAGACCCACGGAAGCATAGAGCACATGCAGAAAAGGAATATGAAAATATTGATAAAAATCAGGGGCTGGGCTAACAGTGTTCATTGTAAAATCTAACAGCAGTTAGATTTAACCTCCTGAACTGCTCAGTTGAGGTCGTTTTCACTTCAAATTGTGGCGAAATGCAGTTTCGCCACAATTTTCAGTTTATTGGCAGTTGGTCCGACCCGCACGTTCTAATGCAATTTACACGCAGACCCGCTAAGACTGTCAACTAATGCATCTAAATAACTTTTCATTTATATTTCCGTGCACTGACGCGTCTATTCCATTCATGTGTCACATGGTCTTTCAAGCTGCCTTGATGTGACAATTCTGTAGGCATGGAACTCCTGAAACTGCTAAAATATTTTTAAGAGAAGATGCGGTGAGTGATCCGAAGCATGGCTTCGTGATGCGGAGAGAGTCTCATCTCCTGGCGCCTCAGCCGTGTGCTCTCCACGCATCACACCCTCCCCTGCCGAAATGAATCCCATCCATTCCATGACCTTAAAGTCAAGCATGTGCGTTGATAGTGGTAATGAAAAGTTTTCCTTGTGTGCTGTTTGCTGGCGAAAAGATTAAATGGATGGATGGATTACAGATGACATCTTAGTAAGGCTGTACAATTATGCTTAAAAATAAAATCCCAATTTGTATCTCTGAAACCTCGATTTCAGATTAAATTCAGATTTTTGAAGAAAGAAAATGAATGAAGAATTTCATCAAGCTTGATTTATAGATTTTTTTATTTCATGTTTTGCAAACTGTCCCCTTTCTTGGAAATATACAAAGTACAGACACCTCACTTTTGGACATGTGATGAATGGAATTATATGTGTATAATATGCTTATATTGATAGAATTTTGAATAGAAATTATAAATCTAATAATTATAATTTACAACACAACCAGCAAAACCAGTGATAAGTTGATGCCAAGCGGTACTTAGATGCCAACAGGTATGGTGTGTAATGCATCACGCTTTTTTCACAACTCATTTATGGCCCATACACGATAGTGTCGACTCTTCGCTCACTTAGCTAGTTTCCTATGAGATGCGCAGTTTCACACTGACACCGCACCTCGTCAGTGTACATGCATTGTGCTGGAACTGTGACAAAGTGAAATTACCCAGGATGCACCACACATACAAAGGTTACAGTAAAATGTTCTTGCATTACTGTGTGTGATTCTGCTACTGAACCAACATGTAAGTTCTCCTTGCAAATAAGGTAAATATCGTTCTATGAGCGGTTCATGTGTCAGTGATCCACACCGGCTGCCAGAGATTCTAAGACAGCGTAGAATATCTACTTGAAATCAACGCTGTTTGGAAGCTGGCATAGCAACCCAGTGTCACCCAGAGGTCCTAGTCGTGCCTTTGCAAGGGTAGAGTCATCTTCTCCGTCCAGGACAGCCAAGAGATCCTGCAATTTTCCGCTTGGAGCGCTGTCCACTTACCACAACATCCTCGCAGCCTTGATTCAGCCGCTCACTACTGCTAAGGGACTCGGTGCTTCATTACGGTTTCATAACATTTTGTTCTGAATAAAGCACCTGAAATGGTCCGACCAAGACGTCATACAGGGGTGAGTCAAACACATCGCACTCCACAGCCCTAGACACCCGCTTGACAAGAACCAGAACACCTGTGATCCTAATCCCTGGCACTCACCTGGAGAAACCACACATCCGCTCCGGTTACAAGCAACGCAGCTTGCCTATCCAGGCGCGTCACCCCGTGCAATCTCTCCCATCAGTGTAACCCTATATCCATACACACACACTCTTGGAATGCTAGGAAATTGAAGGGGACTCTGTGAGAGACAGTCACGATCCATGCCTGCGTCGTTAGTAGTATGTTGTTTTCCGCTGCCCATCAACCCATAACATCAAACATAATTAGCGACGCTGCCTGGCAGTCTCTCATCAGTGTTTTGACCTTTGTCAAGGATGTTGTTTCAGTGTCGGGTTTATTACCCCCCCATCAATGGTGTCATTTTAGTTTATGAATAGAACATACAGAACTACCTCCTTAAATTTGCATCACTAGACACAATGTGCTCTCTTCTCATTTTTTTTTTAAATAGCAAGATATTTTATTGCAATGGCCATTGGTAGTCTTGATCACCTTGATGCATTACTATTTATTTAATGTGTTTTCAATCACAGGATTTGGAAGAACTATGATAATTTCATTGGTGTATGAGACAATAAACACGAATTAATATAATTTAACCCTATCAGTGCCTCAGTGCCAGAGAAAGAGACACCGTTGGGAAGGTTTTCTAAATTTCTTGAAAAGAAATTGTAATTTTTTTTTTAATTATTATTATTTCAGAAACAGAATGTATTTAACTCATTTATTTTCATGGTGAATTCAGACTTATGGGTTGAATATCTGCAGTTTAAGGCAAATACTTAAGTAAGTGTTATAATAGCTTTGTAACGATATCTACTAAGACAGTGTTATGAATGCTTTGTAACAATAGATACTAAGTGTTAAAAACATTTACAAACATTTATGTTTTGCTCATAATTAGTTACATTTTTAGTAGTTGTTAGAAATGCTTTAGGGGCATGAATAAGGGACTGTTATTCTAAAGTGTTACAATATATATTTATATATATAGCTGTGTCCTCATGCGGCCTTCTCCAGGGGGGGATGTGGTTTCCAGCACACCACAAAAACACACAAGTCAAGCGAGTGCTCCTGCCAGTGGCCTTGACAAGACACTGTCTGCAGACCGCCAGCAGCTCCCCCGGCACACAGCATGGTGGCCTGTCGCTCTACCTACGCTAGTCAAGCTATAAATACACCTAGGTGTGCGAAATACAACACTTCTTTTTCACGCCGCTTGTATACAGGACTTGCGGTGATTGTATTGTAAACCACTCAAGAAGCGTGACCCTGGAGGAGACCTCTTAACCTGCCTTGAAAGAGTCTGCTCACATGCTTTTCCATTGCGTGTGTGCAGTGCATCATGGGTAATTCACTTGGTTGCGGCTCCAATGCATCGGGTGTACAAATAAGCGATGGGGGGTGTCGGTATGAGGGGGCCCGAGCTGTAGGTCGAACGTTTTATAGAACGTTCACAAAGCCGAGGGCCGCCGCACAGTGGTGAGTCGCTGAGCGCCGCCGCACAGTGGTAAGTTGCCAACCTCTCCCCACTCTCTCTCTCCCTCACGTTCACTCTGGGTTAGGGGTAGGGGTTAGGTTTGGGTTCGGGTTAGAAACTTTGGTCTATAGGACCTTTTGTCTGAAGCACCTTCGGTCTACGGACATGATCCCAGTATGAGACTGCATGAAGATTATCTAGTCAGCACTATCGTGTATGGGCCATATGCCAACTCCACCAGTACAAACTCCATGGACTGGTGGAGTTGACACCATGATGCGTTTACTGACTGAGATGCGCCAAACTGTGCCTTGAGTTTTTTTGTAGTGGAGAAGTGGCTTAATACATTTCAAAGAACAATTTCTGTTGTGAAGAGCACCACGTAGAAGCAGTATCCAAACCCTTGAACGAGGGATTCGTGTTTAGCCGAATTGAAGATTCATTTAACTTTGAATCTTCATTTGTGTCTGCATCCAACTTATATAATTATTTATAAATTGAATTACCTTCACCTTGCATGTTGAAATATTTCTGGCCTGAGCTCTCGCTCTCAAAACCAAGACCTCACAACAAGTCACCTGCCTTGAAAGGTTCTGTTCACGGCCTTTTCCATGGCAAACAAGTCAATCCCCATTCATTGTATTGAACGACATCTGTTTGTTGTATTGTATTTTTTTCAACCATCATGCACGTGTAACCTGTGTCTGTGTGTGTGGTGCATCATGGGTAATTGACTTGCCAGCTGCCATAAAAGATGTTCAACCACAACCCATGGGGAGCAATTTTGGTGTCTTGCCCAGGGATACCCTGGCATGCAGACTGTCGGAGCCGGAACCACCAAGCTTCGATATTCAACCAACCGGCCGTTGGAAAAGTCAACTGAGCTACAGCCAGCCCTAAATCTCACTGCACCATAAGAGTGAATGCAATTTCATCAACTTACAGACTCACATCATTTCAATGGCTGGAATCGGTATTGGGGTGTGGAGATGAAGCGAGGTTATATGGGACAGGTATTAAATTGTGATTTATTTATCTCAGATTGAACCTTGGCGCTGCCTCCAAAGCCACCACGTCTTTGCTTCGCCTCTTTCTGCCTTCTTTCTCATCTCATTTCTCTTCCTGAACTACAGGTGTAGCCTTCTCTCAACAGAGAGTCACTGATGGAGGGCAGAGAGCAGCATGCATTGCACACTAATAAGAGTGGACCCCAAGAGCCCTAAATGTCCAAACAATAGTCTGGCATAGCTGCTGTCTGAACAAATTCATGTTTGTTGGTGTAATAATGATGGGCATCCACCTATCGATGTGATGCTTGTGACAAGAGTAATATAAAAAATAATAAGACACAGTCGGTAAGACACCCACCCCCGGCACATGTATGATGCCTTTGACTGCGGAAGCGTTGCGAGTTCTCTTCCCCACGCCGACAATGTCTTCCCCAATTTCTCTCGACCCGCTTTCCAAGAAAGAATCAAGGTGCTTTAGACTGACCCCTAACTTAACGCAGAATGAAGGCAAAGGAGAGAGTGTGGGGAGTGGAGAGAGGCCAGCAATGTACCGCTGTGCAGCGGCGGGTACCGCTATTCGGGCCCCTTTCAAAACTAAGCCTGATAAAGAAATGGAAAATGTCGCTTACGCCAAAAAAAAATAATACAGTCCAAAGCATGCACGTGTGTGAAGAGTCAATCAATTTAATGAACGTGGAGTGTGATAATGTGATAATGCTGTTTGACACATGCCGCACTCACTATGCCTGATTGTGCTGCATGCAAACATGTAGACCGGCGTGTCATGGACTGTTTCTAGAGCCACATCGTGGTTATGTCAGGGCTTTGGCATTTACTTCTTTGACTTTAAGCATTTAATGACATATCTTTTTAAAAGTCAAAGTGTTGTGTTTGCTTGCCAGGGTGTGTTTTTTTCCTGCTGCAATATTAAATATACTGCCTCTATGATAGGAGCAGTATATCTAATTTTATCTAATTCTGCCACTTGGCAGAATTAGCTGGGGTGTCGTCCAAAGGAATATTTTATAAATATGCACCAACATTTCCCCCTGAGATGGTTGTGGGGCAATATACACCGATGGTCCCATTTTTCATCAAGTTCAAGGTCAGAATAAAGTTTATTACCATGGATACAAACTCACAGGCTAGGAATGTACTGTGCAAGGGTAAATGCTTGTGCAACACAAAACACAAGGCAAGCTACAATAGACGCACATTGCGTGCGTTTCACACATATCTTGGGCTGGGATAATCAGGGCCGATCAACGAATCAAATTTTCGGAATTAAATTTGAAATCAACGGACCCTTCAAAGCGCTGTTAAGGCAAACTTATTTTCCAATGCATGAAAAAGGGGACGTGCGATCAGAGAGATGGATTACCCGGAAATTATGCTACATTGAAAATGATTTCAAAAGAAAGGTGGCATTGGAGAACAATCGCATATAAAAATGGATGAAGCATTTAAATTATATGATCTTCAAACATTGAAGCAGCTTATCACGATCACGTCACAACCGGATATAAATGAACATCTGCTAGCATGAAAACGCTAGCTTTCGCTATCTTTTCCAAGATAGCGAATGTGGGCATTTACATCCGGCTGTGACGTGATACTGATAGTTTAACTCAAACACGTGTCCTAAAATGGGTGTGGACTTTCACTTGTGTGCAATTTTCCCTAGCCAGAGATCATTTGCCACCACCATACTCACTAAGCTGCAGACCTTCATCAACCGGTGCCTCAGACGCCTCCTGGGAATATTCTGGCCCAATACCATCTCTAACGCCAACCTGTGGGAACGCACCAAACAAGAAATGATAGAAATACAAATCCGGAGGAGGAAGTGGAAGTGGATTGGTCACACACTCAGAAGACAGCAGTCAATCACAAAGCAGGCCCTAACCTGGAACCCACAGGGCAGGAGGAAGAGAGGCAGACCGAGAACCACCTGGAGGAGAACCACAGAGCAGGAGATGAAGAAAGAAGGGCTGTCCTGGCAACAACTGGAGCAGAGGGCTCAAGGATGGAGGGGCTTCGTTGATGGCCTATGATCCTCTGGGAACTTAAAGGCCTAAGTAAGTAAGTATAGACAAGTTCAGGGGGTACTTCCGGTGTCTGCACCTCACGTCCGGTGTCCTTTAGTTCAATGTGTTTTTGGCAATTTTAACATTTATATTTGGTGGGAACACACACCTACGGCGTTATTTAAAACGGATGGTGGTAACTTGCGGTGTGCTATTCCTCACCCAAATGTTATTGTGCGGATCTGTGACCCACAAACGCATGATTCAATAATCAGTTCAACCCGTTCCACTGTCTCATTCCTTTTGGAAGTACTAGTAGAAGCAGCCAGCCTATTGGTCCAGAAGAACATGTGACCACTCGGTGAGTAACTTTCAGTCGGGTTTTGACTGTATTTCATCAATATTTATGTAAAATGGTGAACGATGCAAGGGAGATGATGTGTAATTGGTCACACAGCGACATCTAGTGGTCGGATTCTGAATTGGTGAGCATTTTGTGTGTTTTTTGTGAGCCACCGCGGTCCACTACGACGAGATTAAATGGAACTCATAC
>OMKY01251233.1:1898-15005 GCA_900302395.1 Bregmaceros cantori | reverse complement strand
TGCGTCTTTCTTCATCTCGGTCGGCGGGGGAAACGCGCTCGCGCGCACACAGAGGTGCACGCGGCAATGCATGCAACACATTTGTGCATGTTTGAAACGGGGGGTCCGTTTCAAACAGTATAGTTGGGAAAAGACGCTCTGTTGCAAAGTCAAAACTATCGCGTCAACTGCGGTCTCGCGTGAATACGAAGGCAGCGACAGGCAGTGTCACACATGACAATGGAAACAGCAATCTTCCAACCGGACCGTATACGGACCGTATACGCACTGACCATGTACGGATCGTATACGGACCGTATACGGACCTCTCTGTAGTGGAAACCTAGGGTGAGGCCCATACCAACCCGGAAGTAGGCACGGACATCAAAACGAATACGGTGTCCATTTTTAAATACAGTCTATGTTTATAGTCCATTCAGAGCTACTACTCTCCCAGTGGTGCAGCTCTATAACATCTAAACTAGGGCTTGGATATTTTCTTCTCATCAATTATCTAATTGGTTTGCTTTGTGTCCTTGCGGCGAACGTCTTATGGGTCCAATGTTGCATCACCTTCATACAGCGTTCTACAAGAGCTCTACATCTCTAACATTGCAACAACACAGGAAGAACGACTTCTAGTTCCAGGGGTCACATGAGGTCAACAGCAGGATCAAAGAACATCATTGATTATTGATATAACCTTGTGGTCTCGCCCCTTATTTCAACTTATTTACAACCCCCCAGAAAACACTAAAGCGTGCGGGCACACTTTGTATAATTAACTGAAGACGGTTCTCACACTCATGAATATTAAGACACATATCTTGATTATTGGACAAGGGAGACGGACAGACAGAGGGAGGGACTGAGGGAGCCAGAGAGAAAGAGAGAGAGAGGGGAGACAGGGAGAGATGCGCTGGGGATGCAACGTTGGGGGGTGGGGCGGGTGTAGTATGTGTCGGCAATTTAGTGATTAGTGAAAGTGCACATGTGTGAGTATACGTGCTGAGCTGCATGGCTCGGGTGAGTGAGTGACTACAGGGAAAATAATTGTGGTAAAATACTGATATAAAAGTTCTGACGCTAAAAAATGTTATGCTTATATTAGGCTTGTGTGATAATGTTTTGAAGTTAATCCCTCAAAATTAGTTTTTGCCTTTGTAATGCATACCGCTATCAGTGGCGCGCACACTGTGGTTCAAGTACCAACATTGGTACGTGGGAGTATTTTTTAACATTATACATACACATTTGCACATTTTAAGTTATAAATAAACTAGGATCTTCCTTGAAACATGGGAGAGTGACGTAAAACAAGTCTTCGCGCACACATTTGCGTGTCCACTCCGGCACATCTTTCTTCAACCAGGGGCAAACAAATCAAACATCGGAAACTAGGTTGAGGAAAAGAAAACGCCGTCTCACGCGACATCTTGGTGGTACTACAGAGTTTCTCAGGTGGTACTTGGTATGAAAAGTTTAAGAACCACTGACCTATATAATAGCTCTAGAGTACGTTGATTTCCAGGTATCTAACTTTAAAATTCCACTGAGGCTGTATCTTTGAGTGCAAATTTGTAACATTTTCATGGCACATGGGCGGTGGCAAAGATCGATATGAATAGATGCATGGTATTGACCCCAAGATCAAGGATTAGTTCTCTGTACTTCATTACAAATAGGGACACCTGTACTGTACTGTTGTACATGTAATAAACTTGATGACATTTTGATTTTGTGTTAATCTGATGACTGGACGTCATACACCAGGGAGAACCAAGTTCTTCATTGCACATTTTGGAGATTTCAATATAAACATTCAACATGACAATGGCCAACGAGAACATGTACAATAGACATTCATGTTTTCTGTTATGTATGTTTGTTGGTTTGTTAGTCTGTGAACAAACTTGATTTTCATTATTATGGCTTTGCCTGAGGTTTGCATTATCCAAGTGCTTCTAGTTTCAATATGGACCAAAAGTTCTTTGCTATTCCCATATAGATATAGGGTCATCCAGAACAAGGTTAGGGCCAGCTTCTGCAAACTCAATAATCTGTTGCTTTCAATGAACTGATGTAAGAGACAGCTGTGCTATGGTAGGTAGGGCCTGGTGCTCAACTTATTTGGAGCCTGGAGTGGAGGCGTGTAGAGGATTGAATTTGGTTTTGTTCCAGCACCAAAGAACAGCAGAGTACAAGATCTGATTGTTAGTCCTGGATTGCTGGAGTTTTTTGAACATGCTCCTATGACTCCTGCGACCTGATTGATAATGGCTGCCCAATATTTGTGTTCCATCAACTCTTTAACAGGGACACGGGTAGTACGAGATCACTAACAAGGGAATTGGGAGTGTTTGTTGTTACCTTGTTACTATTACTGATTACTTAAAACAAAGTCAAAATCTGATTCTAGGTGATCTGTTGTTATTAGCCTACAAAAACAAACATTTTACTCACTGAGAAGCCGCTCCAGAACGGACAGGCGTGTCTGACGCGGGGCGAGGTGGTGAGGGCCAAGGCGGTGAAGCTGACACCCAGAATCAGACTGCCCAGCACCATCTGGGACACCCCCAGAGCTAGTAGCACCCGAGTCCGAGTCCGAAGCTCCCGTAGCCGGGCCAGACTACGGGACAACGCCGCGGGGCTGAGCGGACCGCGGCGGGTCCCGCCACTTGATGCCAACGCGTCCAGTGGCATGACACACACCGCCGGCCCACGGACAAAGATGTCCGTCAGTCTTTTGGGAAGTTTCCGGGGTGGGGGCGTGGGATTTCTTTTAAATCGCCTCTAGGTCTTTTAGTGCATAGCAATGGATGTCAGCGCTCCACTCACTGGGGGGAAAACGGGTCCTTGGTTCCCAAATAAGCCCTGGCTCCTGATCCGGTAAAAAACAGTCACCAAACGAAGCCTACCAGGTGTGGAAACGTCGGATGTTTGGGTCTCCTTTGGATGCTGACACGGAGCCTCTGGTGATACTTTGAAGGGGGTCCAGTGGGAGATTCTGGAGGTTCTTTAAAGTGCGCCTGTGGGAGGCATACTTTGTGGTTATTAAAAGGGTCCAGTGAGAGCGTATTGTGATCCCTTATGGCGAGTTTGACAATCAGCGTGCACACTGTACTGGAGCACAGCTGAGTAAACACACACAGACACACACACGCGCGCGCACGCACGGACCCTCTCGTTCTGTCACACACAACACACTCTTTCTAGACAACACCTCTCTCTCTCAAAACACAGACACACACTCTGCCTCTCCCCTGTCCTCTCTAGGCGTCACGCGTACGCTTCGATCTTTGTCAGTCCACGTCCCAGGTCCTCCAGGTGTTTAGCGCTCCAGACGCGGCGGCAGCAGCGCGCGATACAAACGCCGACGTTCGACCTGTTCTCACCTGCGACAGAGCGCGGCCACCACATACGTCCAATCAACTTCACGACTGGAGTGCGACGTCCATTCATCAGATCCTCCTGCCAACCGTCCAGCAACAGCCAACCATCCTCCGCAATAACGATCAAGCCACCGTAATAATAATAAACGAACAATCATCCCGCTGATACAACAAAAACGTTTTTTCTTTCGCGGGCTTGCAGCGGGAACGAGTGCTGGCCGTCAGCCCGCCGCGCTGCACCATGGGTAGTGGTGCTGCTGCTGATGATGATGGAGTGAACGAGATGCTGATGATGATGAAGACGAGGCTGATGATGAAGATGCTGCGGTGGTTCCCTACGCGCCAGTCACACCAAAAAGTGCGCCAAATGAGGAGCGGACGTCGGCTTGAGCGGCGTCCGTGGTCGGATCAGTGCGGGTTCGACCTCTCGATTCTGTCTGATTTTTGGGGAGCCATTCATCTAGATTCTTCTTCTTGTCGCGATATGCGACACGCGGGTTGAATACCCCGCGCGCCACTGTGCTGGGGGTACGAGGGAGGGGGCACGGTTATTAGGAGGTGGAACCGAGGGGAGAGCACCGCCCCCTTTCAGCCGATTTACGTCACTGCGTCACTTGGAACCTGGGAATGTTAGAACATGGACAAAACTGATGTCTTAAGACAAGTCACAATTTTAGCAAACGAGGGAGATTCTAAATATTTAACAGCCGACCTGTGCTGTTTGTACTGTAAACTGTAGCCTTGTTTTAAATGCTTTTCTTGTACAAGACATATGCCCCCCAAGGCCCCAACTACAGTGCCATCTTGAGAACCTCAGAGTTTAACATATAAAATACAACGCAGCATCCTCGTGAGCTTGTTTGTTTGGTTAATTAAAATAGTGTAAAAATATCTGGAATCTGGGATTTGTGATAGCCGCTGGTGGTGAGCAAGTCATTGACGCAACATGTGCATTTGGTGTGCAATTTTTTGGTTGCTGTCATATACTCTTTGACCCTTTAGACGAGTTTACGCAGAAAATACACGGGGCTGAAACCGGCTGAAACGGTCTTCCTGTGCCACTAGAGTTGCCTGTGTAAAGTCATCGTGGTGGACCGAAGTGGCAGAATTTGTCAGACAAAACCCACACCTTTTCAAAATCTGCTTACTACAGCTTTAGTCTGTGACAAATTACACATCATCCACCGCATCATACACCTGTTGAAAAATAGTCAAATACATGGAACTACCCGCAGTTAGAGTTGTTGGCTGAACATCACTTCCAGTGCCATTTTGCCATGTCTTCGACTAGTTTTCAACAGTTCTATTCATTATTTAAAAATAATGATGGTAACTTGCGGTGTGCTATTCCACACCGAAATGCTCTAGTGCGGATCTATGCCCCACAAACGCATGATTCAATAATCTGACAACCCGTTCCATTTACTCATTCATGTTGGACTTACCAGTGGAAGCAGCCATCCCATTGGTCCAGAAGAACATGTGACCACATCGGTTAGTAACTTCAAGTTGGATTTTGACTATGTCATCAATACTAATGTCAAACGGTGAGCGACGCGGGGGTGGATGATGTGTAATTGGTCACAGAGCGAGCTGTAGTAAGTGGACTTTGATGTGACATTTGTGTGACAAATCCAGCCACTTCCATCCACTACGATGACTAAACACATGCAACTATACAGACATGCAACTATACAGACATGCATTTCAGCTGGGGGGACAAAATGCCGGCCCCCTGTATTTAGCGCATCTATACCTGTTCTGCCCTCCTCATAGTATTCGCTAATAATAATTAATAAGCACATGCTGAGGGCTATGCATCATTGGTTGTCCAGTGATTTCAGTGAAGTATATCATCTAGCACTCTAGCAAATACAGTGATATTCAGGAAGTGAATGTGTGCATGACGTAAAAAGAACACATGTAGCATTCTAACCAACACTTGCTACCCACACTAGACTGTGGTGGTGCTTCTATCAGCTTGACTAAACTGGAGGATTTTTGTAAAGAGGAATGACCAAAAATACCATTTACTGATGTGCCATAGTAGCCCAGTTTGTTAAGACAGTGCACTACAAAGAACATATTTGCCATATTGGCGTGGAGCGTCGTACCGCATATCTCCCCCCCCTTCTTCATATATTTTAAACTATGCCTGAATAAAGCTGAGGATAGTCCAAATAGGTTGCAAAAACATTAAAAAAAAACTCTACTTAGGATCTACTAAATATTGTTGCAATTTTTATGTTGAGTTGCCCGATTTCATTCACCTACTTTTGTTTAAGTAATTATGACACACTCCTGTAAATCCTATCAACTGTTCAAATATGGAGGGGAAAGGGAAATATTGTGTGTTTGTGTGTGTGTACCTTTTTAACAGTTACATGTTCTACAGGGTAAAATAATAGCTATTTGTTTGCCCTATGTCAACAGCCTATTTTAGGCGACTTTATCATGTCTTAAATGAAGGAAAACCTATAATGTTAATGCATACATAGTTGGGCTTTGTTTTTACATAATTGGGTTTTTTGTTTTTAGAGCAACCTCAACTATCCCCGACTATTGAAATGCTGTTGTGGTTTGTTGGCTTTAAGTGGAAGTGGATAGAATCAACAAAATCACATCATCAAAAGAACATTTAACAAATCTTTGTGAATTTTATAAAGCCATGCCGAGTGGTGAATGAGGTTTTACATGAGCACTTCAACTAATTCATCATACATTTATGTTATATTATCTTACGTTTTAATCATAGACTGTATGGTTTTAATACATTTTAATAGTTTTTCGGTAATTTCACTTCATTGTTCTAAAACAGGTCAGGACACGTAGGTCTTTCGCCATCATTGTACAGCTACACCACCTTGTGGTAGTAAAAGGCGTTGCAGGAACTAATACGACGAAACGGCGGTACAGCTGTCACCATGTCCATGGGTGTCACATATTTTGAGACATAATGTCATAAAATAAAAAAGGAACTATTGTTTATAATTTCATATAATAAATCATATTGCAGCATGTTATATTTAATAAAATTACATTCATCATGATTTTGGACCATCACAAAATATTGAAACAGTTTGTGTCGGTTGTCATTTTGTCAGTCCATAAGCATCCTCCTCCCAACCAAAAATCATTATTTTATAGAAAAGATATTTTGTAGAAAAGTAAGTACTATGTATATAATATGGCCATGCACAGGTGTAAATTTGTGGGAAGCATAGCCAGGAACTACAGAAGAAATAGCTAGGGTTTGGAGTACATTTTTAAAAACACACATGTAGCATAGCATAGTGTCTCCATTCCTGCATCAACACAGTTCCCGTGCATTGATGTCGTGGCGCACAAAAAAACTGTAAAAAAGCAATAGATTTATAATTTTATTATAGTCTACATTTAAAAAGTAAAGAGCCTGTTTTGGGAAATGTAAGAGAGTACAGGTATTTCTGTTGAGAAATATATACTTTCTAAAAGTACGTAGTACTTGGAAAATCTACTTAAGGACATTGGAGTATTTGCACTTACTTGCAAGCTCTGCCTTTTGGTCGGTATGCACCCAATCTGCTGATATTGTCACAACCAATACTGGCGTCAGTGATCAGGATGCTTTTCAGCTGGTAAATCGAGTCCCTCCATGATGATGGTCAAAAGTGACTTATTTGAGGCCAATCCCCTTGGAGTGGAGGCTGCTGGTGAAAGCTGTTGAAACAATGCTACGCCAGTCTCAAACACTTACACTTAGTAATAGAACAGCTTTTACGTTTTTTCCTACTAATATGGTAGCCTGGCAAGCCAGACCCAATGCATGTGGACGATGCATTGGGTCTGGCTTGCCAGGCTACTAATATGGCACGCTCATGGAAAACATGCGCAATACCATAGTTCCCCACTAGAGGGTGGAATGGTATTGGTACTAATGAAATTAACCACACTTAACCAATTAAGTGTGAAATTAACCACAGTGAAATATTAAAAATGTACCCTATTCATAATTTTCTGGATACTCAATATTTTTAAAAGGTTAGCATATGGAGATCACGTAACCGGCTGGCATGATGGCTGCAGAACTCTAGTGCTCCCGCAATCCATCCCCCGATTTATGTTTAAGTTAGGTCTATGCACTTTTTGTAGGGGTTTTTTTTTCTGCTCGTGAGGACAGGCCAAGTCGCCGCCGATGGACTCGCCAGTGAGAGGAAAGCGGTCGGAGAGTTTGTTCGACACCGACGCCATGGCGGAGGCTATCAGATTAGCAATGGCGAATCAGCAAATGGACATTGAGTCCATGGTGGCGCGACCGTCCAGAAGTGCATTGGCGAACTACAGCGGATCATGGACACACACATGCAAACGGTGAAGGAGCTTGTGGACAGAATCGGTCGCATAGAGGCGGACAGCACAGCCTTGAAGCGGGATGTGGCGCACAACTCCACTGAGCTAGGAAATGTAGCACTGAAGATGGCGGCACTCGAGGATCAAGACCGAAGAAACGACGTACGTCTCACCGGACTCGCCGCCAACAGAGAGGAAGGAAACGCGGTAACTTTTTTACAAGACATGCTGCCTAAGTGGATTCCCTCACTCAATGGAAAGAAGATTGAAACAGAACGAGCGCACCGACTCTACAACCCGAGGAATGATGGACAGTCTACAATGGTGTTCACTGTACTACGGAGCAGAGATCACGACGCCATCCTGCAGGGCGCTCGCAAGACGAGAAAGACGGCGCCGATACGAGACGAGGGCAAGATCCTGCGGTTCTACGCGGACTACAGTACTTTCACCAACAAGAAGAGGAAAGCATACGCCGATGTGAGGAAAGAACTGTTCCTTCTGTACCCTGCGACCCTGAAGGTGATGTACAACGGGGGACAACGATCTTTTGCTTCTCCGGGGGAAGTGGAACAATTCCTGAAGGAGAAATGCGACGCGTCCCAAACATCGAGGCGCAGACTGTTCACCGTGGGCACCTCGCAGGCAAACGAAGAGGGAAACAAAGAAATGGACTGAGCACATAACGTATGACCGCTGGGTAAATATTAATCAGATGTGTGTTAACCAACTGTGTTTAAGTTCAACTGGTTGCTGTCTTGACCGCTGCGCAGACAATGTTTCGTTCGATGCTCTTCTTAGTGCATGGTGATTGCGATGCGACGGGGGTTGTTCTATTGTGTGTGTATATACATATTTTTTATTTTTGTCTCCTCGATACTGAGGTTTGACTGGCGTGTGATTCATTTTCTTGCTCTCCGCAGCGGCGCCGTGTATCTGAGGGTGTGTGTGTGTGTGTGCGTGGGTGTGGCTGCTCCCCACTCGGCCCCCCGGTTAATTCTTTGATTCACACTCCCCCAGCAAAGCGCTGTTAACGCTCGTTGTCATTTGTTCTCGCGGGCAATTGATGTAAATAATACTAGCCTAGGGGCTTGTGATATGTGCAGTTCCCATACGCATTTTTCTCCACGTTCGATGTGTGCATCGCTCGCTGTATGTTACTGGGCGGGCGGGGGGGCGCCTCGCGCCCGCTGATGTGTTATTGTTCTCTTCCGGTTCACACACGCGCCGCACAGAGTCTAGGGTACCTACCGCGTTTGAACACGCGCTGTTGGCATTTTTTTTTCTTTTTTTTTCTCTTTTCTTTCACGTTTTTTCAAAAAGGGTTCTCTTGCTCTTTGTTTTTATTCTTTTTGACATCCATGACGTTCAATATGTGTTTTATATTTGAGTAAGACCAATATTTCTGGGCTTATAGCTGTATAATGCTCACGTATTTCACGAGGTTTCATTCTTTTTCTTTACTTAATCTTTTTTCCATTGATTTATTCTATTTTAAACGTTTAGAATCTTATCTCACTAATACTTTTAGATTATACACAATCCTGACAGTTAAGAGTTTACTTAGAAGGGGGGATTGGTCGGGAGGTTCTGTAGGATACCGTCACGTGTTTGTCACGTGGTACAACGCTACTGTTTAGGGGGAGGGGTGGGAGGGTAGGGAAGCGGCAAGGGGGAATGGGTGGGAATGAAGGGAGGTGAATCCCAGTGGTAACAGGTGCTCTGTAATAACTCTTTTGAAAGCGAGCGTTACAGTGACAAGACACAGCTTTAACAATGGTTAGACTAAATATCAGCCGCTGCAGCATCCGTGGCTTGAATTCAAAAATCAAAAGAATTAAATGTTTAGTCTTACTGCGGTGAAAAAAAGTAGATGTGGCATTTATCCAAGTCATCTAAAAATGGAGGACGTGCAACGATTTCAAGATCGGTTATATAAAGTAGCAGCCTCAAATAGTGGCAGTTCCAATTCTAGGGGAGCTATGGTGGTGGTTAGAAGAGACTTGGCCTTGGCTGTGGAAAAGACCAACAAACGGACGGACGGACGGACGGACGCGTTGCATATTTTGGCACCTCCATATATGGTAAAAAAAAATACACTCACTCAGGAGCTACTATCCTTATCAGAATATGAGTTCGTAATAGGGGGTGACATGAATGCAGTTTGTAACTTGAGTGCAGACAGATCAAATCTTCAGTCTCAACGAATGGCATCAGCTGCCTTAAATAATATGATCGTTAACCTCGATCTGGTGGATGTATGGCGCACCCAGAATCCAGGTGTTAAGGAATATACATGCTTTTCAGCGGTACATAAATCTAGCTCACACTTACTACTATCCCGTAACTTGAAGGAATGTGCAGATATTGTACACACACTTCCAGCAGTACTCTCAGATGACAACCCTTAATGATGCAAATAGACTTGAGTCATTCTTTAAAAAAAAAACTCCCAGGTGGCGCTTTAATATAACACTCCTGCAAGATCAGTCTTTCATTACACAATTTAGGTTATTGAATTCCTGAATAATAATAACGACTCTGTGGAAGATGCAAAATTCATTTGGATGGCTACAAAGGGCTTCATAAGAGGGCTCAGTACATCTTATACATCACATCTCAAAAAAGAGAGAATTAAAAAGATAGTGTCATGCACTAGAGAAACTATTGGATTTAAATTTTCAGAAACTGAATAGGGAGCTAAAACTTATCAAAGTGGAACTAGACGATCTATTAAGAAGACGAGCAGAATTCATTATGCACAGAGTGAGACAAAATTATTATTTTAATGAGAGTCGGCCAAGTAGACTGTTGGCTTTGAAACTTAAAAGAAGCGAAACATTCTCATCGATAGATGTAATACGATCACCCACCATGGGGCCTGTAACTAATCCGAGGGAAATAAATGCTACATTTGAAACCTTTTTATGAAAATCTTTATAAATCAGCAAATACTTTTGATGCAGATAAATGTAAAAACCTTCTAGATAATTTGAATTTACCCAAACTAGATGAAGAAGAAACAGCAGATCTTAATCGACCATTAACATTAAAATAACTAGAAGGTGCCCTTAAGCATAGTAAAAAAAGGAAAGACGCCTGGAAAAGATGGCATTCCCCGTGAATCCTTAATACACTTCTGGGATTTATTGGGGCCAGTCCTGCTACGCGCGATTCAATCTGCCATAGAGAAAGGTTCCTTCCATCACCAACTTAGCGCTAATCTCATTGATCCCCAAGAAAGGTAGAGACCCTATGGAATGTGCAAATTACAGGCCTATCTCTCTGATTGACTCTGATAAAAAGATATACTCCAAAGTACTAGCGTTACGCCTAGAAAAATACATGGGTAAACTTATACACACATACCAGTCTGGTTTTATGAGGAACCGTCTTGTTGCAGACAATATAATATAATAATTCATGAAACCCAACAGCTAGACGCCCCATGCGCCGTCTTCTCTCTAGATGCTGAAAAAGCATTCGATAGGCTGGAGTGGAAATACCTATGGGCTGCCCTAGAACGGTTCGGGCTAGGTGTAAACTTTATAAATATGATACGTACACTATATGCCAATCCTTCTGCTATGGTGTCCACTAATGGTCTACATTCTAATTTTTAGAGGCAGTAGACAAGGATGCGGGCTCTCTCCAACGTTATATATTTTATCACTGGAACCACTAGCGCAATATCTAAGAGAAAAACACAGTTACACCCATTGAAATACAAACCTCGTCACACACTCTGTCGGCACTTGCAGATGATCTACTGGTGTATCTGACTGATATTGATAAATCAGTGAATTCACTACTGTCTACATTTAAAGAAACTGTTTTCGGGACTCAAAATTAATTGGAACAAATCAGCCCTAATGTTGTTAAATGAGGCTGCAGAAACAAACCCGCCCTTCATGTGATATTCCTATTAAGACATAACATACTTGGGTATTAAAATTCATAGCTCTCTTCATAAAATTGTAAAATGTAACTACTACATTTATAAAGAAATAGAACAGGACATTGCTGCCTGGACCAACCTGCCTGCTTCACTACAAACAATGATTGCCTCAGTTAAAATGAACATTCTACCACGACTTAACTTTTTAAGCATGATGATCCCACTCCCACCTCCCGTAGGATACTGGAAGAAAATTGTCACATTATTGCGCAAATACATCTGGAATGGGAAACATCCCAAAATTAAATTGAAAACATTAAAACGCTCAAAGAATAATGGAGGGCTTGCATTCCCGGATTTCGCCAAATACCACCACGCTTTTCAACTACGCCCTCTTATGACATGGCTGGGTCAAACAACACAAGTAGCCTGGAAAGATATCGAAGACTCTCTCGTATCCCCATACAGGATTCAGGATGTTTTATTTAGCAGTCTGACCAATAATCAATCTGTGCTACATTTTGGCCCTATAACTTCATATACAATGAAAAACTTCAAAGGACTTGAAACAAAGATTGGTGGTAATTGGAAATGGCACCTTGACAAACCCATATGGAGGAACAAAAACATTAAATCTGGAAACAAACCATTTGAATCTAAAGTATGGTCTGCGAAAGGTGTGAATAAATTTAAAGACATTTTTAATTCAGAAGGTCTCTACAGCTTTCAGAAATGATGTGAACTCTATGACTTACCACGAACATCATTTTTTCTATACCTTCAACTACGTTCTTCACTGCGTGCATATGGAGTATCATGGAACACAGAGCTAGGACTGCACCCATTGTAGAATGGATAACCTCTAAATCCAGCAGGGGAATGGTCTCTAGAATATATCTGCAACTCCAACATCCCACTCAGGAAACGTTACCTTTGGTCAGGAAATGGACCAGGGATCTGGCTGTGGGGCAGGACAATATCGATTGGGAAACTGTCTGGAAGAATATATTTAGTGCATCCAAGAACCCTAACCACCAACTAATACACTTTAAAGTATGTCAGAGGGCCTATCATACTCCACTTTTAAGGTATCACATGACATTTTCACCTACTCCCAACTGTGACTTGCACGCTGGGAGTAACTGGGAAATTTAAACACATGATGTTGTAGACTTTTGGAGACATGTCAAGCAGACTCTGTCTAACATAATAGGCGTTACGGTACCCATGGAGCCAAACCTTCTCCTACTCAATGATGACTCGAACTTGGACTTGAACACCCAACAACGGAAGATATGGCTCGCTAGATTAACGGCGGCAAAAAATTGTACAATGTTGGCTGCCACCACACAAACTGCCACCACGAAAATACAGTGTCATGTTGGAACTCTCTACGGCACGGATTAACAGAGCGACAGCAAATACACTGGATTTATGGAAAGGAGCTGCAGCTGCGATAACGGAAAAGCTGAAATAAGAACACTGACAGAACACTGAAAAACCACGGGG
>OMKY01251208.1:0-20601 GCA_900302395.1 Bregmaceros cantori | reverse complement strand
ATTTATTACCTAGGGATGTCGATTATTAATCACTAATCAATTTAACCTGATCAATAATATTCGACTGATACATTTGGCTAAGATTAAGGAGAATAGTCTTGCTCATGCAAATTCGCATGATGGTCATGGAAAAAGCTCTGAGCATTTTTCTGTTTTTTGGAATTTATTACTTTCGGAAATGATTACCAACACAAGGGCACTATGGCTGTCTGACAATTATTCAAGATGTTTCAAAATATGGTCCACAAAAATAGAAGCATGATCCATGTTGCAGTCGTCTGGGCTGGCGGGTTGATAACACGTCATCTAATAAAAGAATAGCTCTGCGCAAAACATTTACATTTATTTACCTCAAAAATGGAAACTTGAGACGCGCATGCAAGTCATTGATCAAAAAAGCTTTAAAGTTGGCGATGAATTGATATTAATTTCACGGTTAAACTATTTCACTATTTACTATTATACATTGTTGTTGATTGTTTCGGTATAAATTTGTAGTGACAATTGCATTACAATTAAATTAGATATAGGAGACATTGAGATATTTCTATTGAGATTTTATAATAGTACATAATGGCTGTGGCCTGTATTGGCTCAATCATGTCGCATCACACATTGGCAATTGTCTGTTTTTTGGGCAGAGATGCGACCAAGTCCCTCGTTCAACTCCCAAGTCTCAAGTCCTGTTGGCAAATCAAGTCAAGTCGTAAGTCAACTCCAAGTCGAGTCATCATTAACATGCTGTAATTCTAGCTCCAGAATCTGATTTTAATAAAGTCAAAAGCAAGCAATAGTTTTGCTTTTGTGTTAACATCGTTTGCCTTTTCTGCTAATTTATTAAAATCTGATTCTGGAGCTAAAATTACAGCATGTTAATGATGACTGGACTTGGAGTTGACTTGAATTGCCCATGAAGACTTCAGACTTGGGACTTGAACGAGGGACTTGGTTGCATCTCTGTTTTTGGGTACCGCTGACCATACTACGAACATTTACATTACAGTATGGTCAAAGAAAGGTGAATTGGCCTTTCTAAAGCAGTGGTTGTGCTCTGTGCGAGTAGGTCACATGCCTTCGCTGACTTTATACCCGGACAGTCGGTAGCGGCGTTCATGTCCTCATTTAGTTAGCAATTAAAGGAGCACTGTGGGTGTTTTTATATGTGTTTCTTTTATTTTTTTACTACTGCAGTCCTGGTGTTAGGACAGCTGGTATCCGGAGGTTTCGGTCACTTATTAGCTTTTGCAATAAGCTCCGTCACATGACTGTGGTTACATTTACCGCTCGTACGACCAGCAAGTTGTCAAGGTTATAGTGGTGGTGTAGCCGAGGATGAGGAGTTGGCTATGACAGCCGCAGACGCAAATTATTAACTCCTTGTTTGCCAAGGACTTCTGCACATGGTTTACACAACTAAGCTTGTTTCCAAAGATATCAATGTATTTGACAACCATCTTCATCACATTCAGTTCCACCAATTTTCTGCTCAAGTGATATGAATACAACAAGTTATTGAATATTTGTGAAATTTTGTGCACTCTTAAAGTCTTGCTGTGCACTGGCTCTATGACGCTGTCTGCAAGACATCCATCACATATGTATGGTGCCTGTGACTTCGTTCACAGGCACGGACGGCGTCATGAGTTATTTTGCATTCGCCAATATTTCTGCAATGTCTTCCCCCGATCTCTCTTCCCACAATTAACCCGTTGATTGTCAACAATGTTATATCTAACGTAAAAATCTAAATCTTTTTACATCTTTGGCAATACACCTATGTTTTTAGGACTTCTGTGGAACACCTTTTATACCCGTGTGTGTGTGTTTAATGCGTAATGCTGAGCGGATGGGCCTTATATGCAACAAATTGCCGATTCCATAAATGAGCACAACAAGTAAATCTATACGATGACTAACTACATTTTTATTTTATTTTTTTTAACCCTAACCCTTTTTACTGGGCATATGCACAAAACGGTGAACAAGAGTGTGTGTGTGCGTGTGCGTGCGTGCGTGCGTGTGTGTGTGTGTGTGTGTGTGTGTGTTTTACGTGTAACGCTCAGCACATGGGCCTTATATGCACATAAGAGTGTCTCTTAGTCGGCGCCATTTTTCCTTTATAAATGTTTACAAACAGTAATACTATACTAAGAATAGCATGTATTACTCCGCGGCCTTGCATGCAGTAATACACAAGGTGTCATGCGGCTCCCTACTCACGCATTGCAATGGAGCACTTTTAGGTCAGTAATCATAACCAGAAAAAAATCCACATATAAAGGGCACTGGATTATAAGGTGCACCTCGTAATTTTTGAAAATGAATGCCTTTTAGGTGCGCCTTATAGTGCGGAAAATACGGTAATTGACATGTTAGTATGCTTTCTCTTTTTGCCTATCCATTCCCATTGATGCATTTCTTGTAGAATATGCATCAATCAGAATATCACAGCTATCAGAATATTTGATAGCTGTGACCTTCTCAGATTTGTAGTTGCTAACACTTTGACCGTTATTCCATCCTAGAGGGCCACGGGTACAATTTCCGCTACCTTCACGCTTTCAGCTTCTGGTGAGGATGTTGACGATGGTGTGACTTTGTGAGAAATGGTGTAAAACTCTGAAACATATCGTTTGGAACTATTGTCCCTGCCCTAGTCTGGCAAGCGAATGCATGTGTTTACCCAAAGCCTACATTGCGATTTTAGTTTGGCATCTTTCAAATTTTGGGGCGGAGGACGGCGACTATATAACGACCGTCTGTCGAATTTCAAACACTCAAACACAAGCAAGCCCCGCCCTCCGTGACTGCCTTATGAATGATATCAGTACTTTTAGTTTGGGGGATTTATTTCATTGATGGCCGGGCTTCATAGGCTTTGTGTAGTTGCAAGATATGGAAGACCTCAAATATCATCCAAGCAAAGGCGGTTCGCCTCTCCTAAAATTGTTTATTATTATTAGTTTACATTTTTTGGGCCCAAGCACCGTTTTTGTTGAGAGAGTGTTATGGATATGTGACTTGTAGAGTCACACCTCCTTGTCTTTATCTGAGCTGCCATTGCAAGACATAGTGATAGGATTAGCTCAAACTGGGATGAATACTCAGGTGGAGACATTGCAAAAAAGCCGGAGTGGCGATGAGAACCCGCGGCACTGCTCGACCTATGGTTTGGGGGGGCATGCTCAATCACCACGCCACGCCATGCCAGCGCCCCCTAAAAATGTTTCTTTTAAAAACATGTTATTCATTTGGCAGGTGGCTTTGATGACAACTCCCCCCTGAGCTCTGTGGAGCGCTACGACCCCCGCACTAAAGGCTGGGAGTACGTGTCGGAGCTGACCACGCCGCGCGGTGGCGTGGGCGTGGCCACGGTGATGGGCCGCGTGTTTGCCGTGGGCGGACACAACGGCAACATCTACCTCAACACAGTGGAGTCCTACGAGCCTCGAATGAACAAGTGAGCTAGCCTAGTGTCTTGGAAGTTGTATTTGGTCGCGTTGGTTTGTCTGTCTGCAGGATAACTGAAAAAAGTTATGCACGGATCTGGATGAAATGTTCTACAGTTGTTGGAACAAGTGATTCAATTGTGATCCTATGAGCTTACAGAAACACGTAGCAGTTGCCTCCACTCTACTGCGTGGTACTAAGACAGCTCAGATAGTGTAGCGGTTAGCCCTACGGCCTGCCAAGCTGGAGACCCGGGTTCGTCTCCCACATCTGGAGGATCGCGGAAATATAAATTTCAAGTTATAGAAACTTAAAGTAGCATACATCCCATTAAACGGGCTTCAATTATATGTAACGATGATGCTTTCCCGTTTGTAACAAGCAACATCTGAAACGACAAGACACAAATGGTGGTAAACAGCAGCAGCTCAAAAAAAAAAGCTTAAACTGCAACACATTTATAGTGCATCTGTTGAGGTAAAGAACAGCATCTCGGATAGATAAAACATGTTAGACCTTGAGTAAAAAATTGATTGGCGGGCCGGATTTGGCCCCGGGCCGCCAGTTGAATAGCCTACACAACAGACATGCTCCGTTCACCGCAAACTCTGATGCATCTTCCTTATCTGGTGAAGTCCACAACCTAACTCTCCATCCTTCTCTCCAGGTGGGAGCTGGTCGGCTCTGTGTCTCACTGCCGTGCTGGGGCGGGCGTGGCCGTGTGCCAGACGCTCATCGGCCAGATCAGAGATGTAGGCCAGGGCTCGAGCAGTGTGGCCAACTGCATGTGAGATCTAACATCTCTCGCTCTCTCCTTCCATTCTTTATTCCAACCATCCATGTTCTTTACACTGGATCTCCTCCCTTTCTGACCTACTGCTATGGATGTTCTGATATTTTCATGATGTTTTGTTAAAGGCCTCTCAAAATTCGATTAATCCATTATTTTATTTTCTGTAATTTGTAATTGATCATTCATTCAATTTTCATTATTGATCCGTTATAGGAAATAATCTTGGACATCCATAGCTACTAGTCAGAGCCTTTTTATTTGGAATATCAGCCGATGGATTCCAGAAACCCAGGGATGATATTACAACCTGGTTTCACTATAACAATTTGGTTTGAGATGCGTGCACGAATGACGAAGTCCGGCGACAATGGAAGCAGCGGAAACCAGAGATCATGCATCCCTTGCCAGTGAAACTGGCATCACGAAGATTGGCACCCATCCCATCTATGTTAAACTAGGATTTTTACCTGTCTATAACTACGGATCCTTATCCTTTAAATCTCCTCTGCTGACAATGAATGAGGCAAAACTAGACACTCCGGTTGTGTAAGAGGCAATGTCTTTGGTGTATGTTTTCAGATGCACCATATTTCCTTGTGCAATTCCACCACCTTGTCAAGTTAAATAGACACAGAGGTTCAAGCATTTCATGCTAACTGAGATGATTGGAATTTGTATTCTACACATGGGACAGTTTGGATCTAGTGGGCCAACTTGCCTCTCTGCGGGGGTTTGCTGTTTTTGTTTTAACATTTGACCATATTTTTGTTTGAACTTTTTCATGCATATTGCATGGGTTTGATACTTCGATAGCTACTACAAGCAGGGCTTTGAAGTTTGAACCGGTTTAAGGAACGAAAACGGAAACCGGGTATTTTCCACGAAACCGAAAATGTTATTATTTTATGTTCTGGAACAGGAACACTTAAAATAATGGTAACCGGGAGCGCACTTTGGGATAACTTAAAAATCGGCAGAGAAAGATCGGCCGTTCACTGCCGATCAGTGTTGCTATGTCACAGCATTCGGGGCACACCCAACAACTGGTCAGCACTGGAGAAACCTTGAAAATGTACACGTAGTGCGAGCAGGTCGTTTGGTCACAAAAGTCTGAAAATAGCAGCAGAGCTAGCGGTTAGGGTGGAAGGTTAAGTTTATGGTTAAGCCGTAATCCTACCGTGATGATATGACATTAGCCATATTTAGGTACAAGCCTAAATATAATTCGCTTATAGGTGGATCCGCTTCAAAAATGCTCATGTACACACCTCCGCATATCGGAATACATTTTGAACGGGATTACGTTTATGCCGGTGCCCGCCCTCCCGTCTGCGACACACCACCATGGTATGTGTCTGTATACGGGTGAAGCGCATTATATCTGATCCGCCTACATGCATTCAGATCCAAAAAAAGTGTTCATGTAAACGGGGCTATTGTGACAAGACGACCTGCTTCCCTCCCAGTGCACTGTAAGAATGTGGTCAAATGCCCCCCCCCCCTAAAAAAATTGAATTCCCCATATATGTCATGAAAAGGGACATGTCTTCAGCCTGGGCAGCAGGGCTCTGAACCGGTTCAAAGAACAAAAACGAAACAAAAAATAAACTGAAATGTATTTCATTTCACAAGGAGTGGAAACGGAAACGAAAAAAGGTTTCTTCAACTGTTCCGGAACAAACTATTATGAAATCCACAAAACCGGTTAAAAATGTTTGTTTTTTTTCGTTCTCTATATATTTGAACATATCCTATGTCTGGGAGACTATTTCCGTCCACTTTCACTGTCAGTCATCAAGCCCCATGCATCTGGGGCTCCATCTTGTGGACAGACGAGGAATGCGAATGTAATGGCGTTTGAAAGTCCACCAAATATATTTTGTATAAACTATATATAAACTTAACTTTGCACAAAATTAGGAACTTTAAGAACGAACACAATTGTTGCGTTCCGAACCGGTTCAGGACCGATACTTTGGTGGCGGAAAGGCTCCGAGAACGAAAACGTTAAAGATGGGCCTGGCTGAATCGTTCGGAACGGAACATTTCAAAAATAATTTCGTTTTCAAGCCCTGCTGAGCACTATCAACAATCGTTTATAAGGGGTTAGGGTTAGGTTGCCACATGTACTGTAAACAAAACATAAGGGATTGTTGTGCATTTGTAATTTCAATTGCACCATGTAGACATAAACACAGGATGTGACACTTGATGCTTTACTAATACTTTATAAACACTATTCTATGATCACTGTTGGTTAATTGGTTAATTCTTGGTGCACATGCCCTGTCCCTCTATCAACAATGAATGCAGTATAACTAACGGTGCACTGATACGTAAGCCCCTTTTCCACTGGCTTACTTAAGGCCAGCACGGCACAGTTCACGCACATCCACCCCGAAAATCGCTTTTCCACAAGGTCAAATCGGCCAGGCCAGGTTTTCAGGACCCGCCGAGATGGGGGTCCAGAATCTGGCTGTCCTTGGCCATGTTTACTGGTCGCCGATTGGTCAGACTCCGAGGGGGTGACGGAACGTGGCCGGCCAATCACAGGAGAGGAGGCCATCCCCCAGTCTGGCAGGCATCAATAGAACACACACACAGCAAAGTGTTGTGAATTCGGGCAGGGGTGTCACGCGCAGGGGTGGGGGTGAGCAATGGCGTAAATTTAGTTTTTAAAAAATTTGGCCCCACCCTTGTGTGGCCGTGTTAAGAGTGGAACACGGAACAGTGGAAACACGTTCCCTGTTAACTGAACTAAACTTTACCGAGATGCGCCAAACTGTGCCTTGAGTTTTTTTGTAGTGGAGAAGTGGCTTAAGAATCTGTGACTGTGTTGCAGCATTGGTATCGGCCCCAAATGCTATGCTGACTTGTTTTCCTTTACCACCTGAGTGCTGTACAACATCGGATGATGTGTGCGTTTTTTATGTGTCAAATATGAGGTCAATGTTAATGTAGTTGGCGCAAGTATTCACAGCACCTGCTAAGGGGACACTGCCTATTTCTGGCCTACACTGCCTGACCGGCCACAAACTCGCCAAAAGGGAAAAATGGAAGAATGTTTTACATACAAACACATGCACGCCGCACACACACATTTCTGTGTGTGTGTTATATAGAGGACTAGTGGCCACTAGGGGCACCGTCCAGTAAACTGTTTAGCTTGGTAAACTTCACTTTACTTCCATATTTATTTCGTAATGGACATTTAGCACTACATAATTATTATATTGAAAAACACTGAGCAATTTTGAATTGCTCATATCATTATCAAATATAACAAACTGTTTTCCATTCAACAAAAAAGTAGTTTATAGAAGGCTTTAAAAAAACACTAGTGCCCTGTGAAATTGGAGGTCAAAAATGTAACAAGCTATTAACACAATGACACAATGAAGGCCTAGTCTTCTGTAAGTCTATGTAAATGCATCTGTGAAATGGATCAGCTTGATTTAAACGCCTATAAAAAATAGATTAGATTTAGGATTTGCTTAGAGGCTTGGCTAGATTATTCCAAGACTGTAGTGGTTGGTGGTGGTCGTCGAGCCATCACATGCTGAGTCACAATCATTGAGGGGCCTGGGGATCTTTTCCCAATCTACTCTTGAGCTTATGGAATTTTGAAACGCTCAATCAGCAGATGCAGAATCAAGCTCCAAGCACGAAATGGGCCATTCATGGCTTGACATTGATTGCACAACTAAGTAAATACTTTCTGTAAGGCAAAGAACATTTCTGTAAGGAGAACAGAAATGTCTTGCTTTATAGACAGGTTTATGCGCGTTCTGTTGGTCACTTCCGGTGCCTTATTGTTGCCTATGTCAACCGTGGTACTGGACCGAGGTCCGAGCACACAAAACACACACCAGTTAAAAATCCGACCACTAGAAGTACCAATAGGCTGGCTGCTTCTACTAGTAATTTCAAAAAGAATGAGAAAATGGAACGGGTTGCACTGATTATTAAATCATGCATTTGTGGGTCACAGATCCGCACGAGGGCATTTGGGTGTGGAAAAGCACACCGCAAGTTACCACCACCCGATTTAAATAACACTGTAGTTGTGCGTTTCGCCCAAGTAGACATTTTGAGAAATAGCCGAAAACACGGCAAAATAAATGGAGCCGGAAGTGACGTTCCCGAGTACAAATTTAACCGGAAATACCCGCCGAACTCATCTATACAGGCACACATCTAGGTTTTCTCAGTCTTGCCACACAGAGCCCTCACACACACACACATGCCGCTAGTGGGTTGGGAAATTGTCTCCTGCCTTCTTGGCTCTACTTTGCCTTTGCTGTAGTCTGTAATTTTAGACCAACTGAGCACTATCTGCCAAAAATGTATTAAAATAAATAAATAAATGAATTATACTTCATGTAAAAAAATGCAATAAGGCAACATGGAAATGTAATATTTTCAAACCATGCTATTGTAAATTTACATCGAAGGTATTTGTGGTATTTTTCAATATGGTGCGTATTTTTCTCATCTTAACTCAAGAAGAACAGATTTTTTTTTTTTTCCGATTTGTGTTTTACCACGAAACTTGCTGGCAAAACTTGGATTATTTAGCAGTTATTTAGGAATTATCATCTGAGCAATTCCTCCCTACTTTCATCAGGAAATCTTAAATATATCTTTATATTATACAACTTTAAATTGGTAGTCCTGCTCGTACATTCCCAACAAAGGCACCCATTTTCAAGCACATTTTGCTGATGTTTGACGGTCCACCGGTTATTCTGCAGAAATTCTATCTCGGCATGAAATGATTTCATGTAATGAGGATATCTACTTTGTGGGGCAAGAAATGTGTTGACAACTTTTCTCATTGTGAGACTATTGTATTTGTCAAGAGTTAAGGGAAATGTGGACCACATTGAGAAATGCCACACTTGCCATTACACAAGTTTCAGTGTATTCTGTGGTGAGGCATCTTTTTGTATTATCACAATCGTTTCATATTTAGAAGAAGAGGCAACAAACGTTCAACACTTTGATGTTACTGATAAGCGAGAGGTTTTTGAGATACTTTAAAAAAAAAAAAGAATACATTTTAATATTTACGTGCGCCAGTGTTTGTTAAGATGGTTAGTCCTCTCTGTCCACACATTCATATATTGTATATGCACAGTTTTTGTACAATGAGATACATGTGTGGTGTAGTGTTTATTTACGGTGTGTGTCTTTCTATTCTTTTTATTTTCTATTCGTAATAAAAATAGATCTTCTACATTGTACATATTACTATTATCCCTTGCTGTTTTGACTTGCTGGGTTTTAGAAGCAACTCTGTTTTTGAACTTTATGAAAACTGGGTGTGGAGCAGGGCTCTATACTTTTGTGTCGATTTTAGATATATTCTCTGCTCGCTCCTATATTTGAAATGGATTTTGAAAAATCTACACTCGGGTGTAGTATATTTTGTAGTATTGTGGGAAATTGCAACCTGGAAAGGCATTTTGTGAGTCAAAGCGACACAATTCAACAGTGGAATTAAAAATGACTTTTTATTTAGATTTGCAGATAAAGAGGAAAAATGAACATTCCCATTTGGTTTGGGGAGGAAGCAAGGAACTTCATTTGTATTGTACTTTCGATATAAAAATCCAAAACGTTGTAATGTCAGTGCATATTTTTGGAGAATCCTCATTAAACAAGCCATGGAAACAATCAGTCTGAGTGGTGCTTTACACAATTGCTGATGCTTGACCCATTTAGTTTGCTTTGCATTTGTTTTCTTAGAAAAATAGACAATGAAGGTAGTGATGTGTAGAAAAAAAAAGGAGAAAGCTGTCGACAATCGATTTTTCAATTTTTCCGACATTTTCCTCTTGACCCACCAACCCCTTCCTAACTGACCAGCAACTCTAATCTTGCCGTGGGTGTAGAAATGATATCATGTAAGTCATGTAAAAAAAAGTATACTGATGAAAAACGTAAACAAAAAGTTAGATCTGCACTGTGTGTGTGTGTGTGTGTGTGTGAGAGAGAGAGAGAGATCGATCCTCTCTTTCTTGGAATGATTGGAAAATATTGTCTTTGTTAAAAAAAAAAGGCTGAGAAACGTCGTCGTGCCAGGTCTTAGAAACTTGATCGGAGCAAGAAGAAAGGAAACAAGTGGTTGTTGGCAATTGCGGCGTGCAAGGACCAGTCCGCACAATTCAACTCTTTCTTAATCTGTATCCGGATTTTTAAAGTGTTTTGTACAATTAATTTGGGGGACACATAACTAACCGCCATAGGAAGTGGAGAGCAAACATGTGAATGCAAAGAAGAAATAGAGGAGGCCACTTCCAAATGTAGCAAGCTCAACGTCTCCCATACTCATCATCAATCATCATCATCAACGGTTTAGAGTCCTCTTTCCAGGCACCGCTCGGTTGGACTTCACTCTTGATATGGCTTTCTTCCACCGGGAACGGTGCTGTTGGAGAGGCTAAGTACTGGCAGGGAGAGGCTTACGCACTCGGCTCTCCTGTTCGCAATCTGCGTCTCCCATACTAAAATGTCTAAATGTTTAGTAACGAACATGTTTTCTGTAGGTCATATCCTTGTGTTGTTCCAGTGGCCAGCAACTGGCTGTTGGCAAGCAGGGGTTGGTCGAAATGGAGTGCATGTAATCAAATTACATTGAACAGAAAACAAAATTGAGCAACGTACAACTACATTTAAAGTGTAATTTAGATTATGGTTATATTTTGCATGGGATACGTGGAATAATTGGAAGCCCTTGCAACAGAATACAGAAGATCACACCTACACAGTCAAAGACCAGAATTGAAGAAAGTAAAACTTGTTGGGGGCATGAAAGTAACTTTTAAAATGCTTTGAGACTTGATAGTGTAAATGCATTTGTTGGCAAAGAAAGGTAAAAGAACAGAATGATACTTACTCAGAAAAACAACAAGAACAATAATAATTCTAATAATATGGTAGCAGGATTTAATTCATAATGAGTAACTAAGTGAAATGTATTTGTAAAGTGCTTTTCGCAGTCAGAACATGTCACAAAGTGCTTAAAATGGCATGTAAACTGATTTTTTTTTAAAAAGTGTGCTGCCTAGTAGCTCAGTTGGTTAGGCAGAGCGCTGGAAAGCACGCATATGCCTCAATGGCGCGGTGAGTCGGTGGTTCGAATCTCGCCACCAACGTATTTCCCGCATGTCTGCCCCCCCCATCTTCACCTGCATCCGCTAACCCTTATAAATAAAGCTTGGAAAAAACAGCCTGAATGGGCTGGAAAAATCATTAAAAACGAAAAAACAAAACTAAATGGAGAAACACACGACCAGGCAGAGATATTCAGACAGGACAACTGTAGTTAGCTACAGCTGTAACTGTCAAGGAGTAGTTTTAAAATGACTTTTACAATATCTCAAAACTGTTTGCTGGTCACCAATTATGAAAGAGACGGTCCACACACGGAGTCAGCAGCTCTGATGGTGTTTTATGGTGTGCAGTCTTTGAACTCTAAGGAAAAAACTGCAGACTAAACTTGAATAGACGCGAGTCAGGCCATCAAGCTCAGACCAGCCCGTTCATCACTTGTGTCGTACCTGCTGCTAGAATGTGCACAGCCACCGCGTAGGATTTCATGAAGCCCATCGGACCAGCTGTGTCCAAAATGCTCTCTACTTTTGTCAGTCTATCCGTCCTCTTTACTCTCGGTAAGCCCTTTCTAAATTGTCATAATATTATTTATTCGATTAGCTGTGATGTGTTTAACTTGAGCCCCAATTCGCACTGGACTTTTGTTACCTATGGACCCCTAGTAATTCTAAATAATTGCGGAGGGCGTCTGAGTTTCATTTGACGTGCAAAGTAATAATTCCACTCCAAGTTACCTAATGTGATTTGGCAAAACACCACAATGGTTTGAATTCCGAATTTGCTTAACTTTGTTCATACACACACGTGTCTGTGTATGTGTGTACACGTGTGGGTAAGCGAAACTATGGCACATGCGTCATAATGTCTGTTAAATTGAGCAAAAGACAGGGTTTCACTAATCCCGTCAGAACGCACGACAAAATAACACAGACGTCAGGGGGTAATTGTGAATTACCAAAGGTCCCCACGTAATTCAATGGCAGTGCGAATTGGGCGTTAATTGCACCTTCGGAACGTCCATGTCCTTAGAATGCTTTCTATATATCTTATTGCTTCTAACCAGCGATGGCAAGTAACGAAGAACAAATACTTAAAACTGTACTTAGGTATAATTTTCAAGTATCTGTACTTTTGCAAGTACTTTTTTCTGTGATTACTTTTTACTTGTACTCAGTAGATTTTTAACAAAAAACATTGGGACTTCTACTCCTTACTTTTCCTAAAACAGGTGCATTGCTTTTTAAAAAAGATTTGCGCAACAGTGAGATAATATGTATTATATGAATGAGTCAGTAGGTGGCAGTAATGCACTAAGTAAAGTTCCTGTTAATATAGAATATAGATAAATAGTTATAAGTTAAATTAGGTTTTTAGTAATGTGTCAATAACATTGACAAACTAACATTGGAAATGTGCATTTCATGTACAAATTTATTTTTAGTACTTTGTACTTTATACTCAAAAATACTTTTGAGTACATTTTAGGGTCTGTACTTTTTACTTTACTCAAGTAGATATTTGGATCGGTACTTTGTAGTCCTACTTGAGTTGTTTTTTTACTAATGTATTTTACTCTTACTCAAGTAAAAACTTTGGGTACTTTTTCCATCTCTGGTTCTAACAACTGGAGAGTCTTGAAAATCTCAAAAGTTCTTCTAACGTTCTTCAACATGTCATACTTTTGGTTTTTTAAACAGTTACAGCAGATAGGATTTGTTGAAAGGGTACCTGTTAAAGTCCTTTTTCCAAAATGTCACAAAACAACCCCAGACTCTGTCGGTCTACTTTCTGGGACACATTATTTTTTATCTTTCGTTAAAAGAATGTCATTGTTTTTTAATTGCATTTCAGTTACTGATCCACAACCGATTAAACTGTTTGATATATTGAATATTACATTAGTTGAAGCGATCTCTGGTTAGCTTTTTATAAAAACATACTCTAGTAATCCCAAAAGGGCTGTTGTTCGGTGACCTCGCGCGTTGGCGGTGGCAGACGTGCTTGTATCGTCGCGGTCAGAGGAACAGGCAGCGAGCGATATTCGCTTAACATTTTCAGTTTGTTTTTTTAAATGTTTTTTCCAGCCCATACAGGCTGTTTTTTCCAAGCTGTATTTATTAGGGTTAGCGGAAACAGGTGAAGAATGGGGGGCAGACATTCAGGAAATACATCGGTGGCGAGATTCGAACCACCACGCCATTGAGGCAAACGCGTGCTTTCCAGCGCTCTGCCTAACCGACTGAGCTACTGGGCAGCACCATTGTCAGTCACATGCAGCAGCCCTATTGAGGAAATTACACATCATGCATTCTCACACTAATGGCATCTGCCATGGAAAGCGGCTCAAACACGACCTATTGGCATCCATTTAGGGTCAGTATCTTGCCCCAGGTCACTGTGTCGGAGCCGAGATTTGAACCACCAACCTTTCGGTCGTCGGAATGGCCACTCTCCCAACTTTAGGCTCTGAAGACAATTCTGGCTAAATTAGGTTTTAGTAGAATTGTGACTTTTAATCCAATGGGACAATGTTAACTTTTTACAATGTTTCGCAACCTTCAAATTTGGGAAAAAAGAACATTTGAAATATATTTTCTTATACTTCACTATCATTCATTTTACTTACATGTATGCTGTAGAGGAAATGGCAGAATACCCTAGTGCCTCAAAAAGATTGATCCACATAACAAATTTAATATTAAATTGTGAAGCAGCTCAGTCAATTGCAAATCAAGGAACAGGCAGCAAACGATAAAAAAAATAAATGAAAAAGTTATCATAAAATAATTATCATATACTAGTTTAAATACCAAAGTGAAAATAAATACCAAATGTTACAATACAAAATGTTGAGTGAACGCATTAACAAGACACAATTTTCGCACCGGGAACTTTACACTCATGTTGGATACATTTTAAACATTCTGAACTGATGATAATATAAAGAAGAGAATGTTTACTTTGTGGGAGGAATTGTCGTTGGAAATTATTGTGTTGACATTGGTCAGAGGTATCTGATTACTGGACTATAATTATTAAATAGTGACACGCAGGTGAGAAGTTGGCAAAATAACAAGCGTATATGCAGACTTGCAAAGATGGAAAGTAATTAAGTACAAATACTCAGTTAATGTACTTAAGTAGATTTTTCAAGTGTCTGTACTTGATCAAGTGTCTGACTTTTTACTTGTACTCTGTACATTCTCAAAACAAATATCAGTATTTCTTCTCATTATTTTCCCAAAACGGGTTTGTTTCGAGACTATATAAATAAATTTTATTTTATGCGAAGTGACACCAATGCAACGAGAAGTGCTCTCAGAGTTGTGTTGATCTCCCGCTGTTGTTGACTTTGAGAATTAAACCCTACCTGTTGATTTTCTACTTGCTGACCACCTGCAAATGTACAACGCACACTCAAGGAATGCAGATGCGCTGTCATTTTGGCAGCTTTGTTCATAGATTAACATGCCGTTGTTTCTTTGTTTTTTTTAAGTTATTTTTCCCGCCGTCAGGCCGTTTTTCCATCTTTATTGGATAGGATTAGTCGGAAACTGGTTTGAAGAGATCGGGGGTAGACATTGCAGACAAGTCGACGAGCGTAGACGAACTTGCGACACTGCGGGCGCTGCGGTAGACACAGCGCCACCAACATAAATGGGGTCGCGTTAGGTGCGGTGTCCGTAACCACTCGGCCAACGCGGACCCATTAACATGATGTTTGTTGGGCCTCGGAATTTCCATGTATTCATCCTTTGTTCCATTGAGAGCTCTTGACACATCAAACATGACACATCATATACAAAAATAAAATGAAACAGTCTGCAAGTGAAAATTACTTTTTTTTCAGCAAGAGAGCGAACACAAAGCTTATGCCAAATACACCTACAACAACAACAAACATATGAATCAATATAAAAATATATAATAAACGTATAATATACATTGGGGGGCGCGCGGTGGCCGAGCGGGTAGTGAGCACGTCCTCCAGACCATAGGTCGAGCAGTGCAGCAGGTTCAAATCCCCTGTCCAGCTTTTCTGCAATGTCTCCCCCCGACTCCTCATCCCAGCTTCCAATTTAATACTGTCACTATCTCTCTCAATAAAAGAATGACAAACGGTGCTTGCGCCCAAAAAATAACTTACAAAAAATATAACACACACATATTTATTTTATATAAATATGCAACCACCATGGGGGAAAGAAGCATCAGCGGTCTACATTCTCTAAGCATAAAAATTGCAATCATTGAAAAATGTTAAATGCAATCAATACGTTGCATTTTGCAACATATTGCAAACATATTGCAGAGAACCACTAAGGGAGAAAGGGTGCAAGCGGTGAACTGTGGTGTGCGCAGTCCACAGCCAGTGTCCGCAGGGCTGGCGGCCGTACAACGAGCGGTGCTACTACATCTCGGCAGACACCAAGTCCTGGGACGATGCCCTGGCCTACTGCCTGGACCAGGGAGCAGATCTTCTGAGCATCCAGAGCTTCCAGGAGAGGGTATGTTTCATCTGTGCCTGTTTGTCTATTATGCCTTTGAGTGGCAAAGACTTCTTACAAAAAAAATCACTCTTATGGCTAAAGACTCATTTATTGTTTGTTTATTAGCGCAGGTTATGTTTTCACCCACGTTGGTTTGTCCTCTCAATAACTAAAAAAGTTGAGCACGGATCTTGATGAAATTTTCCAGAGTTGTTGGAAATGATGAAAGAAAGAAGAGATTCAATTTTGGCACATTTCTGTAACCTATAAGTAACATTGCTCTCCATGAAAAGTGCTATTTAAATAGAGTTTGATTTGATATTAACGGGTGAACGAACGCCGGCTCCCGGCTCGCGTGGTTCTCCGTAGTGATGTCACACGTGTCTCCCGCAGCTGCGCCCAAGTTGTAGTAGTGCAGCGCTAACGTACTCGACTTTAACCATGACGTCCCGAGTTCAAATCCCGTTGCGAGCACTTCTTTGCTTTTTTTTCCAACCGGCAAATTGCATTTTTTTTTTTAGGTTAGACTAGGTTTAGGGGTTAGGTTCAGGGGTTAGGTTCAGGGGTTAGGTTCAGGGGTTAGGTTCAGGGGTTAGGTTTAGGAGTTAGCTTTTAGGGGTTAGTGCTTCTTGTTTATTTATTTATTTAAAAAAATATATATTTATAAAATGGAAAACACAATTTTTATAGAAATTATAGTTCCTGCAGATTTGTAATAGTGTATTAGTTTTAAATAGGCTACTTGTATCAGAATGTGCATCCTTCTCCGGAGGTCTGGGTCCAATATGGATCTGTTTATGGTTTGTAGGACTCCATTATTTGTGTTGTTTGTCATGGCTTCTTTTACGTTCCACTGATCCTGGCAGAGTTTACCAGTGTGGAAGCACTTGATGGGTTCTGCATCATCATCATCAGCATTATTATTAGTAGTAGTAGTAGTATTGTTGGTTGAATGAAGTTATTGTGCAGGGTTCTTTTTGTTTTTGTGGTTTATGAGGCAATGCTCTGTCAGCCAATTCAAGATGAATTGGTGGTTCTGGAATGTGTTTCAATTGTGTTCTAATTTTCACATTCAAGTCCAGGACTGCTCATAGTATGTATGTGCTCAGATTTGTTTTCAATAGAATCTCAGTAGTTTCATATCTTGTTACGTCATTTGGGAATAAATAATTGAACTCCACTAATAAGTTAGTTGGAACTTTAGGTCATGTCAAAAACGGCATAGTCTGCATTTAACCTAAGTGTGTTGTCACAGCAATGGATAAGGACACAGGTGGAGTCTGAGCTGTACTGGATTGGTCTAAACGACAAGATCGTGGAGGGACAATGGGAGTGGACCGACGGAAGCCCCTTCATAGAAAGTCTGGCGTAAGATTACATCCTTCAACTATTTATACACACACCACACACACATATATAATATATGTAATATATAATGATTTATATATTTTTAATTTTTGTCTTTCATTTAATAATTTAATGTTTTCACACTGGTATAGATTACTATTTTATTTAACTTTGATTTCAATGCTTGAAGTAAAGGTTCTAGGGATGCACCGATACTATTTTTTTGAAAACCAATCTGAGTACGAGTACAATCATTACAGTACCGATACCGAATACTACCAATACCGAAGCCCAATTTTTTTCCTTTTTATTTTTTATCTTTTCAGAAATTGCCCCCAAAAAGCTGAAGCCTCTCTCGACGCCGCTTGGGGTGGCGCGGTGCGAATACCGCTCTTTCTGGAGCCGGGAGACCAGGCTCCTCTCGGGGTAGCAGCGTGGCGCGAATCCCAGTCTTTCCGGAGCTGGTATCGGTTCATGGTATCGCCAACTGTTTGGCGAGTACGAGTACATAAGCGAGTATCAGGGCCGATACCCGACAGCAGTATCGGTGCATCCCTAAAAGGTTCCGATCCAATTTCCAATGTTCCCGTCCATGCACCAACGCTGCGCACCCTTGAGTTGCCTGAGCCCATGCGCTGTTAACCCTTAAAGCAACCCCTTGTTGTACTTTCCCCAACGGTCTTTTCCCAGTAATATAATGATGTACAAAATCCAAAGTCATACCAATACGTATTTGGTTGTTGTTTTTTTTCCAGGGCAAGATGCACAGACTAGCCAATTGGAATCCATTTCTAATGTGTATTTCTATTTTTTAAAGTGGATTGAAAGGACAATCTCCAAAATACAATGTGGTCGCTAGAGTTGGCATTCGTTGAAAGGATAGAATTGAAAATATGTTAGGAAGGTATAATTGTTCCTTCAGGAATTCATGAGGGGATAATGAAAACCAAGTAGTTTTTATTATCAATTTTTGAAAAAAAATAATTTAAAAAGCGCTATATAAAATGTGTATATATATACATATACATTTTATATAGCACTGTTTTTATTTTTATTTTTTTAAATGTGATAATAAAAACATGTATACCCAAAGACGCTTTACAGATAAGAAAGAAAAAGCTTAGCAACTAAGGAAAACAGAAACCACAAAACCAAAAACCAAAATAAAATAAGCAAACCAACAAACAAAACTGTAGACAAAGGGGAAAGCAGATTAATTGTCAAAGGATATCTTGAACAGGTGGGTTTTTAGGTGGCTTTTAAATGATGGGAGTGAGTCGGAGTTGCGGATGGAGAGTGGCAGGGAGTTCCAGAGGGTATATATATATATATATATATATATATATATATATATATATATATATATATATATATATATATATATATATATCCTTGCAAAAACCACTGATTACTACTGAAATGTCCAAAAAAACCTTGAATTGCTCTTTAATCTCTTGATATCCTCAACCTCCCCAGCTACTGGGTGGCCGGGCAGCCAGACAACTGGGGAGAAGGTGGAGAGGACTGTGGCCAGGTGGTCGGTGGGAACCACGGCAGGTGGAACGATGAGAACTGTCAGCACGCTCGGAGATACATCTGCAAGATCACCAGCAGTATGTGTCCACTTGTAGCAGACTGTGACCCAACGTTGGCTGCTCCTTCTCTAGAGCACTCTGTCCAGTGTAGTTTCTGCTCATATACTTTGTCCATCACCTTACTTCCAAAGTGTGCCAATGGCATAACAACAATTTTTATTGAGTCTTTGAGCTATAAGAGATAACCTTTAAAAAGTTTTTTTTTTTATTTCTTTGCTGTGCTAATGCTGGCTTCTATCTTCTTATTACCTGCGCCAGGGCAGAGCCCGCGGAGCACATGTTATGTTTTCACCCGCGTTGGTTTGTCCCCTTGATAACGGAAAAAGTTGAGCATGGATCTGGATTAAATATTCCAGAGTTGTTGGAAATGATGAAAGAAAGAAGTGATCAATTTTGGTGCATTTCTGTAGCCTATAAATAACATTGCTCTATATAAATAAAGTTTGATTTGATATCGGTTTACGATCCCCGTTCTCCGTAGTGACGTCACGTGTTTCTCCTACAGCTGGGCCCGAGCCGCATTTAGTCTCATAAACGGCCGCTGCCCTTTTTTCGTCGGGATGTTTCAGAATTAAAACATGGCGGATGCGCCGCCGACAGCAACTTAAGGTTGTCTGCTCCCCATCTTTGCATCAGCATAGCGCAGCGGTAACATACTTAAACGACAAGTTCGAATCCCGTCGCGAACACTTCTTTGCGTCTTTTTTTTTTCAACTTGCAAATTGCATTTTTTTAAAATTTTAGGTTAGACTAGGTTTAGGGGTTAGATTTAGGGGTTAGGTTTAGGGGTTATGTTTAGGGGTTAGGTGCAGGTTTGCAATCTCTGAGTGCTTCTAGTTAGTGCTGATGTTTTTTGTGTTCTTCGTGTAGTGTTGATCCCACTGTAATGTATCGTCTTGTCTGTAATGTCTGCTTTGCGATGAGACAAAGACAATTTTCCACTCCGGTGGACAATAAAGATGTATTGTTATTTAATAAAGATCTACTATTATTATTACTATTGTTAACTTTCCCCACCAGCCAACCCTCCGATAGAGTGCGACCTGGCGAACGGCTGGATCCAGCAAGGCACCAGCTGCTACAAGATGGAGCTGTCGGCCTCGTGGGGCCAGGCGCGGCACGGCTGTGTGAGCCAGGGAGCGGACCTGGTGTCTCTGGGGAGTGTGGAAGAAGAGGCCTTTGTAATGTCTCAGCTCGGACCCTGGCATGTGGACCTGTGGCTGGGGCTCTCCACTCTGGTACTGGACCATCTCTAATTGTATCACAATCATACATATTTGTATCACAATCACATAAATAAAATTCTGTAAAATTCTGTTTGTTTTCGGTTTCCGTTTCTGTTCCTTGAACCAGTTCGGAGCCCAGATCACAATCAAAATGGATTTTCTGATTCATAATATTTAATGAATTAATTTTCCTACCAGTTAATCAAAAATGTCAACCACAATAAAAAACTAAATTTAATTAAAAGTTATTTGTTTGGGTGCAAGCGCCGTTTTTCATTCTTTGTATTGGGAGATAGTGACAAAGATTAAATCAGAAACTGGGATGAAGAGTCGGGGGTGAGACGTTGCAGAAAAGCCAGAGAGGGCATTAGAACCCATCGCACTGCTCAACCTATGGTGCGCAGTGTGTATAGATGCGTCAAATGTATTGGAGCCACAATAAATTTGACGCATCTATACACACTGCACCAATGAAAAGAAATCGCTTCCTGCAGTCCATAGTAGTTCGATAATATCCCAAAACCTCCCTGAGCATAATACAGAATGAATCAAAAAATTAGAAAAGTGGTACAACAATGGGT
>OMKY01251191.1:13161-33658 GCA_900302395.1 Bregmaceros cantori | reverse complement strand
CTGTTGGTTGAATAAAATACTGCAGTTTCTTCCAAAATTTTAAAGGTTGCACATAAATGAGAAACGCCAGAAAAATAAATGAATAAATAAATGACTCACCTGACGGGTTCCACAAATCAGACCAGAAAAATCATAGGAACACGCAGAAAATCAGAGGTTTCAGTGACAATAAAATGCACATTTCATTGTATTTATTCATTTATTTTTGAAGTTATTTTTTGGCGTAAGCACCATTTTTCCATTTTATTGACAGGGTTCTTCTTGAAAGTGCGACGACAGAGATCATGTGCAGATCTTAGATAAATTCCATCGCGCCCAATGCATTTGGTCGAAGTCACTGTGTACTTCTAAAAGAAATATAAGACTAACACTATTCACTTAACAAGCGTACAGAAAGATCGATGTCACCAAAGAGATGCTGATATTTGTGGAAACCTGCTGATGATTTCAGGCTGTGAGCCTTGGTTTGTAAGAATAGCTCAGAGGTACTTAAAACGATTGTTTCTAGTTATTGATCAGTCTTTTTTTATTATTATTTTTTGGGCACAAGCGTTTTTTCATTCTTTATTGAGAGATAGTGATAGAATTCAATTGGAAACTGGGTTGAAAAGTCGGGACGAGATTTTGCAGAAAACCCAGCGTAGGGACTCACGGCACTGCTCGACCTGTGGTCTGGGGGGTGTGCTCTCTAACCACTGTGCCACCGCGCCCCCTGTTGATCCATCTTTGATCGATCTTACTTGAGTAAAAGTCAAATACATTTGTACGAAAATAACTTGAGTAATATTACAAAGTACTGATTCAAATACCTGCTAAAGTCAACATAAAACATATTTTTGAAAGTACCAAAAACATTAGCCACTTATGTCAGGAAATAAATCATTTTGTAGGTTGTTGTGTTAGTGTGAAGATACATATTGTACAACATGTAACATGTAAGCAGTGACGTTTACATATTACATTATGCTACATTACTTAATGTTAAGTTCTAGTTCTTGTACATCAGTGTCGTTGCACAAACAAAATAAGAGTATATTTACATACTTAAAGGAGTAGAATGTAATGATATTTGTCTTGAAAATGTACAGGGTATAAGTAAAAAGTTGTCAGAGAAATAAATACTTTTAAAAATACTAGTTACGTACAAGTACGTAAACTGTACTTGAGTACATTTTTCAAGTATTTGCACTTTGTACGTTATGAGCCATCCCTGTCCATAACTGGATTGCACATGACAAGACTTGCACCAAGTGAACACATATCAAAATAGTTGAATTTATTTGCAATGTATTAAAACTGTAAACGCATCAGGCAGTGGTTTCAACATCACTGAACAAAATAATGGCAATTTTCTCCATCCTCGCATTTCCCTAAAACAAAATACAGTACAAACGATGACCATCACACCCTTCACGTACTTTATAAAATACTACATGTTGGTTCTTCAACAAACCTAACTTCACCAAACCATGGGCTGGACATACAGGACAAATACTAGAGCCGTTTTACACTGCAAGAAATTCAAACAACGCGATGGATCCACAATGTTTGAAGCGTCAATCTTTACTGCTTGCTGCGAAACCAAATGTACACATTTATTTGTCGCATCTCTCAGAGTGAGAATGTCATAATTTCTGCCCTGACTGATATGAGACAGAGTTCTGTCAGGTTTGTGTCCACTGTATGGAGTCACTGGAGATCATGTATGCTAAGCTGATTTGTAGCAATCTGCCGTTTTAATATTGTTTTTTTTAATGTATTTCTTGTTTTCTTGATTATACTGTCTCTTGTACTTTGTCTTATGTTGATATGGACCACCCTGTGGGTGTGTCTGAAATAAAGATATTCATTCATTTACTATTCTCACAAATTCTATTACGACAACAATAGGAATTGGGCATGGTGACAATGGCAGCCTACTCCCACGGAAATATAGATTATTACTTTTATGATGTCAATCTTATACATACTGGTATATCGCTTTCTGCCCTTCATCTGTAGTATATCTGGGTATAACCCACATCCCTTTTCATATTATAACATTGTTTGTTATTTTTTATTTTTTATTTTAACAACTCATTTTTTTCTCGAGCCGCAGCTCTGCACACTCCAGGCACGCAGTGGAAGTGATGTGTAAACAAACTGGTGGGCTGACAGAATGCCTTCCGTGACATCACGTGCCCAAGCTCTATAGGGCAGGCTGCAACTAATGATTATACTGATGAATGGCAAATCAGCCAATTGGGGGTACTGATGGTTAATCTATTAATCTGTTTATTTATCCTTTAAAATCTGAACTATTATTAAAATGAAACATTAATAATATTGCAAACCTAAAAAAAATGTTTCATTACCTCGATTTATTGCAGATTGCACACTAACATTTCCATTTTGGTAATAGCATGGAAGAGCCTACTCTTCTGTGCTATTTTATAACATTGGTTTTTCACTCAAGCTTACTTCTTATTATCTTTATTTTATTATTTGTGTTGCTGTTTGACTTAACGGTGTTCAAGAGAATGGGTGGGGCCATAGCGCTGGGAAAGGAGACTAGCATTGGGAACAACATCTAGTCAACACATTTCAGCAGAACATGGACCAAACAAGGAAACGATTAATCACTTCTGATTAATGGATTATCGAATGAGTTGGTGATTAATTCAATAATGGATTAGCATTGATGAATCGATTAATCAGATGCAGCTCTTGAGCACAATATGAATCCTTATTGTTATCCTGTCAGATTGAATGCTCATAATGTGAATAGCAGTGGGGAGTGGAGACTGCCTTATGTGGACCACACATTTCTATCAGGTAACTTTAATACCATTAGTGTACTGTTGAACCTACGGTCAGGGTTTGGAAAGTTACTTTTTAAAAGTAATCCATTACAGTTAGAAGTTACTCATAAAAAATGTAATCAGTAACATAATCCCACTACTGTATTTTAAAAGTAATGAATTACGTTTAATTCGTTTTAGACTACTTTTAAATACGTTCCCAATGCAACAAGTAAAAAATTACATGAATTCCATTTTTTAAGCTTTGTTTACATGAGAAATTGAGCTCTATAAATGTGACTTATGAGTCAAATGGCAGTGGGTGTGGTCTTTTATGAAACGGATTCTGCTGCATGCACATTTACAAGTTACAACACTGGCCTCGTAACGATTCTGAAGTGGATGTAACCTCCTATTGCAAGCAAATGTAACTGTTACCTAGATTACATATTTTAAAATGTAATTGTAAGAGACAACAGTTACTAATTTCCGTAATCAGACTACTGTAATCATAGTACAGTAATCTGTTACGACCCAACCCTGTCTATTGGACTTTGTAACAAATGTAACAAATAATTAGCACTTGCTTGATTATTTAATGTGTGTCCAATGAACACACACGTGCCTCAAACACCAGTCTTCATCAGGGCTTGAAAAGAAATTATTTCAGGCAGGTCTATATTTAACGTTTTCGTTCTCAGAACTGTTCCACTACCAAAATGTTGGTCCTGAACCGATTCAGAACACAAACATTTTGTTCATTCTTAAAGTTCCTTATATTGTGCAATGTTAAGTTTAGATATAGTTTTTATACAAAATATTTTTGTGGATGTTCAAACTTCCGTGCAACTGTATTAACGTCATTACATTCACTTCCTCGTCTGTCCACAAGGTGGAGCCCCAGATGCATGGGGCTTGATGACTGAAAGTGGACGGAAATAGTCTCCCAGACATAGGATATGTTAAAATATATAGAGAACAGAAAAAACCTTTTTAACCGGTTCTGTGGATTTCATAATGTTCCGTTTCTGTTCCGGAACATTTGAAGAAATCTTTTTTCGTTTCCGTTTCCGCTCGAAGTTGGTCGCGTTGACTGTGACGTTTGTTGGTCGCGTCGACTGTGACTCCCGTGCTGTGTCTCAAATGGTGCACTTGGGCCAGTGCACTGAAATAAAGCACACTAAATTTCAGTGCACTGGTGTTTAGTGCACCACTGTCAGTTTAGTGCTGTCCCAAAATCGAACCCCTCCGTTTTGCACGCACTGGAAATGACGTCGGCACGTTGTGCACGTCATTGCAGCATTTCTGATTGATTTATCGGTGCTGGAACTGCTTAGGTACGTAACCAGACACCATACAGCACATTATAACAGCTTAAAAACGTAGAACTTAGATATAATCGCAGGTGCCTCTTCGACTGCGCTGTTGCTACTTGCCATTTCTGTTTGTTTCATAACTTGCGATATCCCATAAGTTTCACCAGTCTGTCTTATATGGGCAAGTTGTTACAAGTCAGCGGGGGCAGCCGGAGGAATGGCGCACATTGTCTGCGGACCGCCCATTTCCATCATCGGCGTCACCATCGTCAAGGAGGCGGACTGTCGATTGCTGATGAGGGGCAGCTGGCCGCGATGGAGGCTCCGTGGACGATGGTGACGGCGATGATGTAGATGGCCGGTCCGCGGACGATGTGCGCCGTTCCTCCGGCTGCCCCGCTGACTTGTAACACAAGTCAATGAAGAAAAAACAAACAAACACAAAAAAAGCAACAACATGTCGTCAACGCCATCCCATTTCTGCTACATATGCAGCTTGGCGGTCGTTTAGTGCGCCAAGTGTACATCGGTCACACACTGGGTTTCTGGGCATGTTTACACCATGTTCCGGGCCACTCTCAGAATAGAATTTGACCAACAACTCTGGACAGCGCCCTACGTACAACAAATAAGTGTGCAAGTGCGCCATTTGAGACGCAGCACTGACGTCAAAGGAATAGGACACGCCTTCTCTAGCATATAGTAACCTCTAACCCTGCCGAACATCAGAACAAGTGAGGACATTGTTTACCTGCTGGCTGATCTGAAATGGTCAGGGCTTTTAAAATACATAACACGGACGGCGCTACTTGCTTGCTACTTCCTTGGACCAACATTTTAGGAATTTTTAAGATGAACACTAGCGATTTGGCCACACCTTAACAAAACTTAAAATTTCTCAGTGTCAGTAAATAGCGCTGACATCCTCATAATATGGGCAAACATCCACTCCCCCTCACCTAGAAACAAACAGGAATAGGGCTTGGGCATGTTGGCATCACTGGTAGCCTAATATCAATGAGATTATAACTTATATAATGTCAATCTTATACATACCGTTTTTTTTTGCCTTCTGCCTTTGGTCTGTAGTATGTCCGGTTATAACCCATATCTATTTTTAGCTTCTAACATTGTTTTTGTCGTTTACATTTTTAACATTTTAAGAGTTTCTCTGTCGAACCGAACCTCTGTTTACTCCAACTGCAAGTTAAGTGTAAACAAACCGAGGTGCAGCTGTCAAAATGGCTGCCATGATGTCATGTGCCCAAGCCCTATATGGGCAAACATTCACCCCGCCCCTCGACTACAGATTATCAGGAATATCCATTAATCTGTCAGCATTTCCTTGGCCTGTGGTCCATGTTGATGAAAAAAGAAATCTTCTAAAACAATGTCATTTTTTTAACCTGGTGTACACATGAATACAGCACATTAAATGTGTGAGATAGGTTGACTTCTGTGCAGTGTAAAAGGGGACCATGGTTCTAGACAGACGTGACATAGATTGAGTTCTGTGCAGTGTCACTGTGTGTTCAAACCCAATACGACCTGGCATCTTCTAGCTTTCAAATAATATTAAAAGTAAACAGTTACAGTGTTCATCGCAAAACTAGTTGACACATGGAACAGCGCTAGAAACCCCGAAAATACCATGTAAGCCGATGGGAAGAGACGCGGCAGTTATATGAATCCGAAGGACACACAGTAATTGGAGGTTGTAGGTCGTATTGAGATTGAACACAAGGTTATTGGACATGTTAGAATGAATTGGGTTTGAACACACAGTAATTTGACGTGGTAGGTTGTATTGGGTTTGAACACACAATAATTGGACGTGGTAGGTCATATTGGGTTTGAACACATAGTAATTGGACGTGGTAGGTCGAATTGGGTGTGAACACACAGTGCGATGTTGGTTATGCTCAGTTGCTTGATATTCAAAGCATACAAACGTTGTTATACGCACAAGTGTTGCTTTTGCACGTTAACTCATTTGAAACAGGCTTTTGAAGCCTTTCGTAATGGAGCTGGTTCTAAAAAGAACTATACATTCTCTGATCCTTCAATGTTTGCAATGCACGTTTCATCAACACTGCCGACAAAATTCTTTGGTTTCAGAGGTCTGTTGTTGCTCCGGCACAACCACCACCTGGCTCGCCCCGTTCTTCACAACTGGGACTTCAGAGCTTTAGAAAGAGCTCGATGTTGGGGCTGGTCTCCAGCGCAGAAAGAGCCAAGCTAGCCGTTCTTGCAAATTCTGGGCGCAAACTGGCTGAAGGCTAAGTGGTAACGGATTACATCCCCATCACGATCGCGCGAGGCAATCGTATGTGTGTTTATGACAAACTGGAGCGCACTAGCTCCAGCTAATGTCATATTTGGTCCAGCCCTCCTCAGGACTCAAGAAAACCCTGCGTCCACGGTGCAAGAAGCAGACCACACCGCGATAACCGGTGCGTGGTACACCTGACTTCAAGTCGTCCATGACTCCGAGGTTCCGAGCCAGCACCTTGAAGTTGTCCCGGCTGGAATACTGAACTCGGAAGGGGCCGTGACCCTTCAGGCTGTGTCCGTGTAGCAAGTCTTCCACGCGCACGAGCGGAGCTCCATAGACCTCCTTGACGAAGTGCGCGTCGTACTGCTCCCGAAGCAGCGGCGAAAGGTCGCGCTTGGTGAAAGGCACAAATTCGTTGTTTAGTTTGATGTAGCGCAAGTACTGATCGAAGAACTGGCCCAGGCTGACACCTTTACGACCGAACGTGATGGTGCGCGACACCTCGGGCCGCACGCACGATCGCTCGCGCCGCTGCTCGGGCTGCCGCATCCAGTCGTCCCAAAAGGCTGACGGCCATTTGGGCTCCAGCTCGTCCCACAGGTCTCTGAGCAGCATCCAGCCCAGGCCTGGGAAGAAGTCTGTCCGGTACAGGAGGTCGGCTTTGCCCGGATCAATCAGCGCGTCACGGCCGTTGTCGTTCCAAGCGGACACGCACCAGAGGCTCGGGTCAGCGCGCAGCACTGGGTACAAAGCCCGGAAGTACTCATAGAAGTCGGGGGCCACCTGCCACAAATCAAGATTGTGAGTTTCAACGTCATCAACATCATCACCATACAAAGTGTTGTAAAACGAAAATTTGTACATTCCTAAGTGTAAAAAGTGAAATCATTAAAAATGCATCAAATCATTGAAATCAATTGAAACATTGAAGTCAAATCGAATACGAACACACTATTGTTTGTTCCTGCAGTTTAAATAATACTAGAGTCTGTACAATATAACAGCCACCAACCGAGGAATTAACAATAATTTAATATACAAGATAAAATAAGACCTTCCACTTTAATGATACCCCATTTGAGGAAATTTCTAGATAAATTTAATAATGTGCATTTTGTAAAACAGGAACATGTATGTTTATGGTAATATATATAAATATTAATATCCTAATGTCAATTAGAATGTACAACTTCTTAAGAGATCATATTCAGCTAAATTTCCAATAATACGGTGAAATGCACGGACTTTGTAAAAGTTGCAGGTCTCATCTGAGCCACAAGAGGTCACTCATATGCTCCTATCCATAGACTATATGGACAGTCTATGCTCCAATCACACTAACGCCGTTAAAAAAATGAGAAAAAGGCGCTTGCGCCGAAATAAATTACTTGATGACGTCACAGTTTGGAGGCGGCAGACATTTTGGGGGTTGCACATATGGTGAAGTATACGTACGGTTAAGTACTTATACCTTATCACTTCACGTCCATCGTATTGAGGTTAATACAATGGACGTGTAGTTATGCCATCACTCGCCAGCAGATGACAGCCTATTACCATCGAGACATCAATAATAGAAAACTTTAACTAACCATGTTATGCAACACCCGATATGTCTGCCACCCTCAAGCCGTGACGTCACCATGCACAAACCCGATACAAAATAGTAAAACGATTGACTCACATTAATAAATACATGAATAAGAAAAGGCAGTTCTACGTCAGCCTTCCACAGTAATGATCTGCTTAACATCAGTAACACTGGTAGCTTCAAACCTTAATGTTCCATATTAAATGCTGAATCATTATTTTCCGACCCTGACGAGAAGACGCTGCGTCATTCCTCTCACTCCTTGTCTCACTTTACTTTTTATCCCCTCAATTATCCACGTGGCACAGTAAAAACCTCTGTACGTTCCCCCGCGGCTCAGGCGACCACCTGTTGGTCGTAAAGGCTACTCCAGAACTCACGACTCATAAATACAACATGCTTGTAAAACACGGCTTTCTGTCAGTATGTTCAGTCTATGGTTCTTCATAGACAGATGCTGTTCTATTTAATTTTTTTAAGAAAATGTAGGCTCTTCCATGCTGCTGATACTGAATAGTTTTTTTGGTGCCATTTTCTCATTTTATTGACCGTATTAGTGTGAAAGGGGGATGAGACTGAGAGCGTGCAGATTAGCAGACATGCAGTGTATGACTGATGGGAATCAATCTCATGCCGCTGCGTGTGCTCTGGCCTTGAGCCACAGCGACAAGACTAGACTGTGGGGCTACCTCTCGGTGCACTGTGTTTAACCGTAACACCACGGGGCCTGACCCAGTGTTGTCAAGTGTTTTAATATTGCTACTTAACCTTGTGGTCCAGGTAACACATTGGCTAAACTGTATGAAATGCAAACTAGGGTGCTGTTCCAAAGTCGACCCAGTCTACCTCTATTCTACCCCACAGCAGGGGCGTACGCAGGGGTGGGCCTGGGTGGAATTGGGCCTGCCCACTTCTGAGCTAATCACACAATTAATTCTTACCATGGACTGTGCTAATTACCTCACGCATTGAATGATGGCGGCGAATTGTGGATGAACAGTGCCATCTACTGTTGAATCGCGAGAGATGACTGCAGCTTGCAAATATCAGACTTTAAGATCAGAGTTTTTTGGAAAAGGCGCTATTAGGGTTAGTAACTTTAATCTAATTACTGTTTGTCTAATTAATGTCAAATAATGAACATGTTAGATTACTCGTTACTTGGGGTCGTTGATGGCGATGTAGTTAAAGACACTGATCCTACAGACGGCCCCCATTCATAGTAATGGCGCTGTGGTTTAGATCACAGTGTCCAGAGTGCCGCGAGTTCTACTCCCCTCGTCGGCTTTTCTGCGATGTCAATAAAAGATGGAAAAATGGTGCTTACGGCAAAACAAATAACAACAAAAAAAGGTTACTTGTTATTTGAAATGGCACTAAAATTGAAGTCAAGTAACACGTTTACAACCCCACAACCAAACAGAACTTCATACCTCCAGATCGTCCTCCACAATGACCACAGAGTTATGGGAGAAGGTATTGAACACCTGGTTGAGCGCCCAGCGGTAGTGCCGTGCAATCTTGTAGTAACCCTGGAACTTCCTGTGCTCCGGACGCACTCGAATGTCCGACAGATCCGGCTGTCGGATGTGCACGATGCGGTCGCCGTACGAGCCGATCACTGAGGCCGTTTCGGAGTGGCCGCAGTCCTGACTAACGATGATCGGGTGCAGTTCAGGTGAAGGTCGATACTGGATGAGGCGGTCTAAGCTCCGCCGCACGGTCACACGGTCACAGGCAATGACCAAGATGGGAATGACAGGTTGGGAAGTGCTCTCTGTCCTGTGAAGGACCTTGTGCGGACCAGAATCGGTGTGATCTCTCAGCTCCACACCACGTTCAAGTTCTTGGGTGGCTTTTAGCAGTTCCTTGTCTGCCGGTTCTTTTGGACGAGGCTTGTCTACCGATTTCTGTCCATCTTTAGCGACTCCGGCGTGCATGTCGCGCTTTCCCACATCCTTGTGCTGCGCCCATGCCGACCGGTGACTCCCGATCTGCTTCAGCAGCTTCTTCTGAGTCTCCAGCTCGGCCTCAACCTCCTCTGCCAATCGGATCACCTCCCCGGCCAGATTCGCCCTGCCGGCTGCGGCAGCATTGGCCCCGCCGCCGAGGCCCCCCCACTCCTCCTTACCGCCCGGCTCGGCCCCGATGCCTCCGACGCCGCCACCACCCCCGCCACCAAGGTATCCGACCGGCGGACGCCCCCATAGGTAGAGCAGCAGCAGAGCGTTCCACACCACGAACAGGAAGGCTCCACACAGTATCAAGGAGCCCTTTTTGCGCACCATGACACCCCAATCACAGCTCCGTGGTGGGGACGCTGGGCAGGCCTTCGTACGTCAGCGCCAGGGTGCTTTGCGGTCACGTCCGGGGAGGAGGAACTACCGCCGGTGTTCACTTGTAATCTCTAGAGTCGCATGACTTTCACCAGGCCGTGTGCTTTTGTGCTGAGAACACAAGAATGATTTACGCTAGGGTGGTGTGGGCGCTACGGAGATGTTAGGAAATGGTGACGAGGAGGCGAACACATGTTGAGGTTACTTCATCCACTTTGGAGGGCCATTCTCTGCAGGAAGGAACAGAACAACAGGTTGTACATGAGGAGACACAGTCAGCAAAACTATAACATAACTAGAGGTATGCAGTCAGTGCTAAAGGGATATCCCTGAAACACGCTAGAAGCATCAATAAACCCCCCACATGTATTCTACTGATCCATGCTAGTATCGGTATTTTATGTTGTCATAGACTGTTCTTGTACATACATTGTCCAATGCACGACCGTTCCTCCACCGTCTCTCAATACCTTCTTCTTCCTGTCGTTTAACGGCGATCGGACACTTGATTAAGCAGGTCATTCACGCCGGTTTTACAAAAATTCCAGAGTAGGATGCTTTCACAGCTTGCTCTGTTTCGGCAACCACTCAGCTGCTATATAGAGTCAGTGAACCAACGAGGACAAATACATGTACATGTATATTAAGAGAGAAGAAATCAAGAGTTAATCTGGCTGTGATGTCATATTACACGCTGAACCTCAGTCACTACCAGACTGTGATGTCATAAAGGATCTGCTGCGATGCACGAGTCGACCCTCGTAGGCGATGTAATCCCTATGCTCCGCGTTTATAATAATAATATCTGGACTTATATAGATATATATTTTCTATCACATAGTAGCACTCAAAGCTCTTTACAATGACCACTCGATCACACATGCACACATCAATGGTGGCAGCTGGCACGCAAGGTGCTAGCTACAAATCATTGGGGAAGAAATTTGGGTTTCAGTGTCTTGCTTGAGAAATTTCAACGATCCTGTAAACCTGTTATCAGCCGATATATAAGTATATATGTTGCTGACCAATATAGCAGTCGAACACTATCTTTTCCGGCGTGAGTGGCATTTTCCTATTTCATTGACAGGGTTCGTGCGAAACTGGAACGAGAGGGATCGGGGGACCTTGCAGAAATGGCGGAGAACTCGCCACAGAGCCCGCACGGACACTAGATTTTTTTGATCAGCTGAATATGTATGGCTCAAATTGTGTGGACAATGCGTAGCCACCATAGAATTGTGGCTATGTTTATGTAATGTTGGTCCAGGCACCACATTGTATTTAAAAATGAGTTGCTCCCAAATGCCAGTCACCATTCCCAGCTTGGTGATGGCCCTGGATACTGAACAAGAACCTCAGGAACACAGACGATACAATAAAGATAACAGAATCCAAGCGATTACTAAAACAGAAAAGTTAGTGTACAACCTGAACGAATTGGAGCGAGTTTTGAGTTTTCCAGTCAATAAACTGCTGAATAATTGAAGATCAAAGTAATAGTCAGTTGCAGACTGACTATTAGTTGGAGATTGACTATTGTCTTAACCTGCTGTGGCACCGGGCCAGCCCCCCCCCCCAGAGTGGCCAGACACAATTTTTTTTCTTAAACATATTTTCTGGGCGCAAGCGCTGTTTTTTATTCTTTTTTGAGAGAGATAGCGACAGGATTCAAACGGAAACTGGGATGAAGAGTCAGGGTTAGAAATTGCTGAAAAGCCGGAGAGGGGATTTGAGCCCATGGCACTGCTAGACCGTTGGTGCGCCACAGGGCCAGCCTCTGCAGCAAACACTAGTTTTTAACTAATCCACAAAAGTAGAGCTGCAACGTTTAGTCGATTAATCGCTGACTAATCGATTATAAAATGAATCGACAACTAATATAATGATCGATAATCGGCAAAGAATTGAATCATTGTTATTGTCAGCAGCTTCAAGCTGATGTTTCCCCCATTTATCCACACAAATTTGATATTCACTCATAATTTCATAAAACATGAAACATTAATTGGGCATAATTGATCAAAAATACATGACTATGAAGAAAACCATGAAAATATTATGGTATAAATGACACGTAATACCTTTGTTGACAGAGGATGTAACTTAATCGTAATACATTAGATGGTAAAAAGAGCTAAATTTGACTTGATTTCAAGTTAACAGGATTAATTTCTCGAGTCATAACAGTCGCTTGCTGTGAGAATTTGGGGTATTTTTTAAAAGGAAAAATTACCCAACTGATTAATCAACTAATAGTTTCAATAATCTAATCGACTATTAAAATAACCGTCTGTTGCAGCTCTACAGACAAGTGTGTATGCACTCTCACATTTATTGGACAAGGCCGTAGCTGCTGTAAAATTGTGGCTACGAGAAACAACAAAACAGAACATGGAAACTGTCACATCAAGACATGAACTAATTTGCAACAGATGTGAGCCTACACATGTGCAAGACTCCATGATTGATATTGACGTGTTGGAAGTTGGAACAGCAACTTCCATTGTATTCCGGAGGATCTAATGACAGCAGCTGGGAGCAGCGTTGTCCATATTTGAGTCATTAAGACAGACGGAGAAGGAAAGCGCTCCATCGGCACGCACGAGGATGAGCGCTTGGGTGCAGGCTTCCTCTCCCGGTCCTCGGAGTGCTGCGCAGGCACGATAACAAACCGCCGATATCTCCCGTCAAGGACGACGACCTTGCAAATCATGAGACTTTTTCACGAGGAGTTCCGCATGTCTGTGGACAGGATTTCCTCTTGTCTCTCGTGATGCGTGGAGACCCTCACCGTCAGCATAACCTGCTAACAACACTTCCTGTGAGCCAACACGAGCTCAAACTGTGCCAGATACTCACGTTACCAGGGGCCGACATAGACTACTTTCCCAGAGGTAGCTTTTCAAGGTAAACTCAGAATACTTCATCAAAGTTTCACAGTACATGCAGTAGGATGAGTAGTAACATAGCGGCACGTCAAAACTAGAGGTATGCAGTCAGCGCCGAATGCTAAAGGAATATCCCCAAAACACAAAAAAACATAGAAGCATCTTCTTTTGTTGCTTGTCTGTGCAGATCAAAATTAGAGGTGCTCCGATCCTCAGATCGGTGGCCGATCAGACTTTTTCCCAAGGATCGGGAAATCCAGTTCAGGATCGGTAAATGAGTCAGGGAGCCAAATGTTTGTTTATTTACTTTGACCATTATTGAAATTGAGAATTGTGCCAAATAGTTTGGGTACTACCAATTTTTCAGAAGTCTGGATCGGGACTAGGTACCGGAAATCGGGATCGGCCGATCGTTAAAATCAAAGGATTGGGAACGGATCGGGAGCAAAAAGATGTAATCAGTGCACCCCTAATGAAAATAATATTGTAGAACCATGCTTGCTGTGATGTCATATTACACGCTACCAGTCAGTGGTAGTGACTGTGATGTCATAAAGGATCTGCTGCAGAACAGCCCAAGCCAGTGGCGGCCATATAACCATCATACTCCGGACCTCTGCGTTTCAGGAAAATAATTAAGGGGAAACTGGAAGCTAATTCCAATTTTCAGAACAAACACACAATAATTTTAAATGTGTGTGATAATACAATACAATGCATAAACAATGCAAAGAATATACGCGGAGAGTCGTGAGTTCGCTGCTCCTCACTGACAGCTTTGCAGCATGTCTCCTCTCACTTCTGCGGCCCTTGCTGAAAATTGTCCGAATAGGCCAAAAAAACTTTAATAGAGGCTGGCCCTGTGGCGCAGCAGGCTAGACCGCCACATATATGGTCTTGTCTTAGATCACAGCACACGCAGGGCCGTGAGATCACTGCTCTGTACTGTCTGTCCTAAAATAGAATTAATTCATTCATTCAGTCATTCATTCATTCATTCAGTCATTCATTCATCGCTTCCCCTCTAGTGCCTATCTGACCTATCTGTGTGACAAATACCATTGCGCACACGGCAGAGTTGTGGCATGTAAACCAATTAGCAGTGACAGTTCTAGGTGGTCAATCTTCCACTAAGAGCTGGATTAACAGCAGAGTGTGTGGTCTACAGTGGCTCAGCTCATAGTACCAACAGTCTACAACAATACTCCCACAAACATGACCAACACTACAGCTGCAAGAAATCATTTTAAAAAGCCATTCGTTGCTTGCTGGTCATTCAAACGACTGGTTCATTTATCTGTCTTTTTTTTTTTTCTTAAAAAAAAAAATACTGACAGGGATGGCCACGTGGCACAGTGGGTTAGACCCCCGGCTACTAGGCCAGCCCCACTCATAGTCTTGTGCCTGTGATCACAGCACACGTAGCGCCTCGGGCACATGCTGTGCTTCCCCTCATGTCCGCTGGTCCCCGCTCTCTCGTCCCCCTTCGCACTAACGCTGTCAATAAAATGAGAATATCGCCCTTGCGCTGAAAGAATTACTAAGTTTTACAAGTTTTTCAAGTATCTTGTCAGCTCCAAATAAAATCTGTTTTACAATAATTAAGCAACTCTATCACAAACTCATAATATAAATATTATTTTAATGGTAAAATAAAAACCAAGTATTCAACTAATTATTCCAACTAATTGACTATTTAAGTAATGGTTGGATCAGATGGTGAATATTATTGATCCGCCAAGCTGTACTTGAAGAGAACCTTGAAGGATGTCTGATTGAGAGGCAAGCACAGTTCGCAGCAGGTCACATTTCCATTCACTTGCAAATGTTTAGAATTCAAACTTTAGCCACTAGAGACACACGCAGCCTATCAGCATCACGTTGGAAAGTTCTAGAGACATAGAGAACTGAATTACATTACTATTATTATATTATATTACGACCTCACCGTGTCACGCTTGGCTGGAGTCCATGTTGGGTTTAAGAGTGAGGACTAGTGAGGATTGACAGGTGGGCTGGGCGAGCCGTCAAGACTCTTCTGCTTTAATCTCACATGGCATTAAGAAGATAGAAGCTGTGTCGCTCCGTATCCCCTACTCCTTACTTCCTATGTAGTGCACTCATTTATAGTGCACTCAAAGTTCAACAATCTTCACAGAAAGTCAAAAGTACTTAGGGTGGATTGCCCTCATGTGCCCCTTATTTGCAGCTTCCTAATGTGGGACAGTCAGTTGCCTAAGGTGGAACAGTGAAATGTAGTGTTGAACAATTGAACTTAAAATCGACACGTTTCCATAGTTTGCGTTTATCATAGTTTCACTGACATTCATTAATTTAGGAGGAGCCTGCAGAGACACTGGAACTTGGGTGTCCCATGTAGGCAGTGGCCCACTTTAGGGCAATCCACCCTACATTTAAAACTATGTGCCGTGGCCGGTAGCTCTTGACTCCCGCCGCGCCATGTTTGTAGTTCAGATCATTTTTAAATGCGTCTCGAAATGCATTTTGGGCTATGTGAAATCACTACTAGGGTATGTACCCTAGGGTCTAGGGTACATCGATGCTCACTACTTTTTGCGGTGCTTTGTGGCATAGGGTACATGGAGTATTCGGACACCCCTACAAAATGGTATCCACCCCATGAAAGGCCCTATATAGGGAATTGGGAGTGATTTCACATCCAACGCTATAGTGTAAAAGAGTGAAAGTGTGAGCTGTGAACTCTCTTTCAGTGTGGAGCTAGAAGCTCTGAACTCAATACAAGCAGGTGACAATGAATAAAAAGGAGCCACTACTTGATAGTAGTTGGTAGTAGTTAATAGTGACTTTGTCCAAAGGTGAGGCTGTAAACATCTTCCTTCCTTCCTTCTTGCACAGAAAAAGATGCTGACACTCAAGTTTCAAAGCATGTAATCATTGCATTTTAAAGTTCGATCAGTTTATGATTCTATGTAGGCCTAGTCTTTCCAAGTAGCGTTTCCAACTAATACGAAAAACGGTAGGTAACATGATGCTATAGTTTTCTTGTTATTACCATGTCATTACAGATCCAATACTGGCCATGAGGAAAGCGTGTGGTTCCAGGAAATAATTAACACAGTCATTTACCAACCTCAACAGCTTAGAATTACACCAAATATTTTAAAACACTGCCGATGGTCTGATACGGAGTTGCCTTGTTAATTACATGGATCTAGCCCGTGTCCAATACGGATTTGGCTGTGGTTAATTATATTATGTATACGTATGTTTTACGTTATAAACATTTTAATTCAAATTCCAAAAGATCAGACAATCACTGAAAGCGCATTATGTTGCCATAACGACCTGGCTTTATACTAAATGGTGCTTGTTTTCTTGTTATTGCTATATGTTATTACATATCTTACACTGGCCATAAGGAAAACATGTGGTCCCACAAAAGAAGTCAATTAGAAGCCATAACAGCTTACTCCAAATAGTGTAAATCATTGCAGATGGTCTGTTACGAAGTTCCCTTGTTTATTACAAGCGCCTGCACTTGTTTAATCAGGTTTCATCTGTTATTTTAATTCAAATTCAAACAGGTCATCAGGCAATCATTGAAACTGTTGCCATAACGACACGACTTTATACTGATGGGCTTTACAAACTCACCAGGTGCCTTAGAGACGGAAATACTCAGAATCTGCAAGAGCATGTCATGCATTTATTGGGTGATCGTCGTCAAACCATCGGGACGAACACGGGGACTCACCATTGGCACGGAGGGGCCTCGGAGCTCCGTGGTCGGCTTGTCTTCAGGACCAAGACATGCACGGTGACTTCTTAGATCGCTGCCAACACGCCCGGGCTGTTGTTAGCCAGTCCCCGTGGACACTGTCTGCTACACGCTGCTTCTCCTCCAGCCACCACAACACCACCACCGAGCCCCGCGATCAGCTCATCTCTCTCTCCTCCTCCACCCCCGGCCACCGTTCTCTCCAGACGGGCCGGTGTTCGGGTCTCTCTCCGCTGTGCCGATGATCGGCTCACTTCATCCCGCAGGCAGCGGCTCGCAGCGCGGCCTGTCCGGCGGTTCGGGAGGCCCCGGCCGGACCGGGGTTATTAGAGGAGGTCCAGCGCGGTCGTTCTTGGCGAGACATTCGGTTCATTGAGCCCGGAGACTGGAACGGCGATCCGGCTCATCCGTCTCCAGCACACGGTGATGACGAGGCTGAGGTGTGGGGGTCGCGTTCATCAGTCCCGTTATCTTATGCATCTCGCGAGAGGAGACTCGTTACATTCTGTTCCCATCCGACAACTCAGATTTCTTGCTTGAATAAAAGTCAAATACAAAAAAGATAACTTGATATTCTATTATATAACTTGAGTAAGATTAAAAAGTACTGATCCAAATATCTACTTAAGTCAACGTAAAATTACAGGCTATGAAATATACACAACATATTTTCGAAAGTAAAAAGTACTAAGAAAAATTAACCGTTTTTGTCATATTTTTGTACAAAATATGTCACATGTATGCGGTTCACTTGATGCTGCATTTCCTATTGTTGATAGGTCTAGTAGGTTGGTGTCGTTATGCAAACAAAATAGGGTAGGGGAGAGCGGGGTAAACTGAGCCACTTTTTTTGGACCTGTAGGCCAGTGGACATGGAATTGAAGTAAAATTCACACATGCACATTCATTTCATAATGGATGTGTTTAAAATGCATCCATGTTGAATGGCCAACGAAATATAACCTGTTAAAAAAGTGTTTTTGTGGCTCAACTTGCCCCATCTTAGAGGTAAATTGCTCCACCTCAAAGGGTAAATTGAACCACCAACTTTAAACTTGAGGATAGTTGAAGTATAACCAAATAAACAACAACCCGAAATGAAACTCAAGTTCAATATTCAGACTATTGATTGTATGAAAGCAAAATGCAGGTTTATTATACTGAAACACTAAATGCAAAAAAAGAAAATCAAACTTATTGTCACACAGACCAGCATTTCAAGAACAAACAACAACAATACAACTGGAAAGTAACTGTAGCCTTCAACGACTAAATAATTAGTGCTTATTCAAGGTAGGTGAGACTTGACAGCAAAGATGCAATATTTCCAATGTCACTTCTGTAACAAATGTAGGATCAATTTACCCCAAGAGGTTTGGCTCACTTTGTCTGACAGCCACCAATTTGTTAAAAACGACCTAGCAATTCAGACTAACAGCTAACTACATGATTCACATGGTTGTATTGTATGCACTGATAGCTCAACAGCACATATGATGTGTGTTTTTAAATATAGTTAAAATTACCTAGACTTTATAGTCATTATTCTTGAAATGTTGGAAATTTACTTTGACATGCAAAACATGATTTGCTCAAACGTATTATGCTTCTCTTCAACACAAGCAGCAGGAAATCCTGGAAGCTAATCAAATCCAGAGTCATGTGACCACTGATAGTACCGTTGCCTAGATATAGGGAATGGGTCAACTTACCAACTGGCTCAACTTACCTCGTTCTCCCCTATATTCATATGTCTATAAAAAGTAACTAGTCTGTTTTTGAAAAGTAAGGAGTAGAACGCACTGATATTTGTGCTGAAAATGTACTGAGTAGAAATTAAAAAGTTATCAGAGAAATAAATACTTCTTAAATTACTTTAAAAATGCACTTAAGTCGAGTACATGAGCACTTAAGTCGAGTACATGAGCATTTGTACTTAGTTATTTGCCATCCCTCCGAAACCAGGACAGTAAAACAAATGATTGTAAACAAACCAAAGGGCATGGGATTCGGGGTGGAGGTGGAGTTTTTTTTTGTGTGTACCTTTGGAAGTACTTCAAGTAACATCATCAGTTTTTACAGAGTAAAAAAAAAACAACCCTGGCGGAAAACACATTCGGGAAATGAATTATTATGTGAAACGAATATGGAAAATGTGTGCCAAAAATTATTGTATAGCTCTTTCAATTTCCCACACAAAAGCCAAAGAGCCAGAAAACGGTGATTGTTGAAAAGCGCCTTTTTACCTTTACTCAACGAAAATTTTAATTATTTTCTTGTTTTACAAACATAATGTACTCAACATTATTTGACAGTTAAATTAACTTATACTTGAGTAAGATTTCATCAGAGTAACAGCACTTGTGCTTGAGTACTTGCAGTAGATTACAATCAGTAATCTAACTTAGTTACTTTGACAAGGACTACTAAGTAATCAGTAGTTGTGGAATACTTTTTTAAACAAGTAACTGCAGTTGTTTAAAGCTACAGCAAGCTGTGATGATTCCGCTGCCAGTTCACCAGTGTTGACTGGTGTTGGAATTCCAGCAAGGAAGAAAAACGATTCCACCAGACAGCAGAGGCAAACAACTGGGGATCAGAGAAGATGAATGTCTTTAATCCAAACTCATGATCCACACAACGGAAAATTACACATATAAACACAAAGATAAAAAAATACACACATCTTCTGCAGAGGGTATACAAGCTTTTATGCGTTTCCTAAAACATGAAGAGTACTTTGTACCAGGGCTTGAAAACGAAATTATTTTTAAAACGTTTCGTTCCAAACGGTTCAGGGAGGTCTATATTTAACGTTTTTGTTCTCGGAACCGTTCCACCACCAAAATATTGGTCCTGAACCGTTTCGGAACACAAACATTTTGTTGGCTCTTAAAGTTCCTTATATTGTGCAATGTTACGTTTAGATATTGTTTTAATACAAAATATTTTTGGTGGACTTTCAAACTTTAGTGCATCTGTATTAACTTCATTACATTCGCTTCCTCGTCTGTCCACAAGATGGAGCCCTAGATGCATGGGGCTTGATGACCGACAAAGTGGACGGAAATAGTCTCCCAGACATAGGATATGTTAAAATATATAGACAACGAAAAAACGTTTTTAACCGGTTTGGTGGATTTCTTAATGTTCGGTTTCTGTTCCGGAACATTAGAAGAAATGTTTTTTCGTTTCAGTTTCCGCTCCTCGTGAAATTCCGTAAAATTGCACTCGTTTGTAGTGCAGGGGATGCAATAGTTTTGCGCACGCCGCCGCGTTTGCATCCACCGTGGATTTGTGTTGACGTGATAACTTTTGAAGGGATGGATTTGTCCCAGATTCAGTGTGTTAAAGCTCTAGGTTCATGAACTGAAGTGATTTTGGAGGCCAACATTCACAAGATGGAATTCAAGATGGCTAAATTTTTGTTTGGTTCATAATTTCTAAACGGATGGAGGGATTTGCCCCACATTTCTTTATTTTTTCCCCCACAATATTTCTTTGCTTTTACTATAGGAATTTCACATGAAGCATACAATCTTTCAGGA
>OMKY01251190.1:3159-17042 GCA_900302395.1 Bregmaceros cantori | reverse complement strand
GTAACTTGTGGTGTGCTATTCAACACCCAAATGCTCTCGTGCGGATCTGTGACCCACAAATGCATGATTTAATAATCAGTGCAACTCGTTCCATTTTCTAATTCCTTTGGAATAACTAGAAGAAGCAGCCAGCCCATTGTTCCAGAAGAACATGTGACCACTTGGTGAGTAACTTTAAGTCGGATTTTGACTGTATTTCATCAATATTTATACAAAATTATGAACGGAGCGAGTGGTGTGATGTGTAACTGGTCACAGACCGACACCTAGTGGTCGGATTTTGAACTGGCTGGTGTTGTGTGCTCGGACCTCGGTGAAGTACCAGAGTTGGCATAGGCAGCAATAAGGCACCGGAAGTGTGTTTCATCCTGGCGGGACAAAATGCAAGCCCCCTGTATTTGGCAGGTAAACTCGTCTATTGAGAGGTTGGTGTCTGAAACTTCCTGAAACTATAATATAATATAATATAATAATATATATATAATATAATATTTATTATATAATATAATATATAGTATATTTTATGTATTGACTAATTTTGTAATAATCTAATAACAATATTTGGTCCACGCCAACATGGACCGAGTCAACCAGCCGAGACACCGAGAAGTGGCTGGACCGGCCTTCTGGGAGTTCATATTGGTTGCTAAAATAAGTTATTTAGTCCTGGAACTCTGTAAATCTGCTTACCACACTCCTGGAGGCTCACACCCTCAAACTGGCGGCGTGGTGCGGTCAGACACTGCCCAGTGCGCTCGTTGACCAGGGTATTCCCAGGGTCGTCCCAGTACCACTCTTGAAGGGAGCTGCCTTGGATGCAGTCCCCGGCAGACACTCTGCCCTGCACCCCGTGGGCGTCATGCGCCTGCAAGCAACGGCCCAGTAACTTGTTCCGGATCATGAAGCTGGACACTACAGCCAACCACAGAGATAGGAAGAGAGTAGTGTAGTGAATGGACATAAACTTGTTCAAATTACACTTCAGTCCTTGTAAAATTAATTTGTTCATTCATCGTTCAGAGGTCATCATTTTGAACTATGAACAGGCGGTTCCCCAAAATGAACTTTTTAGTTCTTTGTTATTTTGCAATGTTATTTTTTCACATTGCTCTCAGCTATAATTTGTCAACATTTTTGACATTGTACAAACACAAGACAATATGAACAAAAGACAATATTTAACAGTTTTAACATTGTGTTGGAATAGGGACTGGGTTAGATTCTCAGAGGTGCATAGAAATGGTGGTTGGCAAAAGTGGTCAGGACAAAACAGCTTGTTAGAAAAAGTAGGTGGGACGTGAAATGACGCACCTGATTGTGGTTAACAGTTAACACATAGACTGTATATAATTTCTGGACATCGTGTTCGCTTCAGCCGGCGTGCCGACTTCCGTGCGCCCCACGAGGGCGGAGTCGATAACCAAAACCACGGAGCCTATGGGATCTCCAATACAAATATTACAATTTTAGCAGGCCGTTTAACCTATTTAACAATATTCCTTAATTGATATTTTAATGTATATTGCTAGTTTAATTGTTGGTTCATACACGTCAGATTTGGTGGGTTTTTTTTTATATACCAATGGTTGGTGGGGCGTGGGGGGAAGGGCCAGGCCCCCCAAGCCTGGCCTGGGCAGCAGTGTTGGAGCAATATGTTTATAGATACTAATGGTTAGCACAGTGGCACACCGGGAATGCAATCGGTGAGTACATATTTCAACTAGCTATATTTCTACCCTACATAGAGGTGCTTGTGTAGAGAACTATGCCTAATTATGTCATTTATTGACGGCGTTATGCTGCTAGCCGCTGGCTAGCGGCTAGTTAGCCACTGTAACACCGTGCCTAGCCGATGGCTCACGGACGCAAGGCCTGCAGGTCTCGCGTAGGCTGTTAGCAGGCTAACTGGCTGTTGGTATGGCCTAGGGCGGCGGTGTTAGACCAGGGTGTTGTGCTGGCTGCTAGCCTCATTGTATGGGAGTTATTCGGAGCAATACGTGACATCATTAGGCATAGTTCTCTACACATGCACTTCTAATATAGGGTAAAAATATGGGCTTAGAAAGTATGTACACATGTACACAAATCAGTACTTGTACAAATCAGGTACACAGTACCTGTATTATTATAATATTTTACTGTAGCGCTGACTTCCATATAAGACACGCCCTTAGCACTATATTTGGAGACGGGATGTCCACGAACCTCCCTGGACCAGCCCGACATATGGGTACTTCCTCAACATGGCAGAGCCCATTTCCCCATACCGGCGGCTTCAAAAGTCCCGCTGTTCACGTCAGTGGGATGACGTCACAAACGTTGCGTCTACTTTATATACAGTCTATGCACGCATATAAATGTATAAATGCAATCTGTTTAGCATTCCGTTAAAATATTTTTATATACACAACACTCATGAACAAGTAATCAGGTTACCGTAATGACATTACAAAAAAAACGTTGTGTCTGTAGACCCTATGTTTTCCGTTATATTTGCCTGGAATGTAATTACAGCCACTTTTATACTATCCCAAAGCTGTTCAGATTGATGACAGTGTTAACATGTAAATGTGCATGTTGCAGAAGAAACCACACCTGTTTTCATATGACGCATTAAAAAAAACATTATTATTTTTTTAATCGAATTGTTGACGAGAAGAATGTCAATGTAAATAAAATGTAGTTATGGAATCATTTTACTAATTACATTTTTAAAGATCAATATCTAACTGTAAAAAAATAATTTTATAAAGTAACCTTCCGAACCCGGTTATGACCGTCGTCGTTATCATCATCATCATCATCGTCATCATTATTGAGTCGTCCTCTAAAGGCGAAAACAAATAGGCATGCGCTACTTTTTTTCGAGCATGCATTCCACATACAAGTTTAAACCGATTCGAAGAGCTGATTATGCAATCGGCCGCACCAATCCTTCTATTGCGTTTTCTGCACAGCCATCACCCCGTAGTGAAAAACACAGCCTCTAAAACAACCAAAGTCCGGCAAAGCATCGCTAAGCACATCACAAGATTAACGTGAATAGCGCTTACCGTTGGAAATTAGAGAAAGAACTCCGAAAGAAAAAAGGAGAAAGAAACGCAGAGTGGGTAAAGTTCCGCCCGTCATTGCGCAGCAGTAGAGTTTGAGCTGCAACACTTTGCACAGGTTCTTTCCCGAGGATAACGGGGGAGGGGTCTGTGTTCAGGCTCCTGTGGCCGCGCCTACGACTTTCATTGGTGGTCGTCACACGTTGCATTGTACTTGACATTCCGCTACAACAATACAACACAACGTCACACACGACGGCGGCCAACAAACACCAGTTTGTTGTACACTTGCTCTATTTATGAATCGCAGACTCCAAGGTGCACACAATGCTGTTTTGTGGTGGTGCAGTTGATACGTGAAAGCGGGGCAGGAAGATCAAGGCAATTCATTTTAGAGGACAAAACGCGCATTTTCGGCCGTTTTTTTCATGATCCAGAACCATAATTTTTAACTTAGATCGGTAAAACGCCCTATTTTTCATTTTACTTTTTAAAACGTTGGAACCAAAAACGAAAAAATGTCGATCCACCACCTAGAAATCAAGTTTTCATTCCATGTCAAAAAACAAAAATTACTATTCGGAAAAAGGGCTAATTTCCCCCTTTTCTGTTTTCCGAAGACCCAGAAAGGGGTCATGTTAGGGAGAAATAATTAATTGCAAACGTATCCTTTCATGTTTTCTAGGTAGGTTGGATTGCCCTACCGTGGGCCATTTTTTTCCACTTCCTAATGTGGGACATTCAGTTGCCTAACTTGGTACAGTGAAATGTAGCATTGAACAGTTGAACTTAATGTTAGACACCTTACCATAGTTTTCTTTTACCATAGTTGCACTGGCATTCATTAGTTTAGGGAGGAACCAGAGCCACTGGAGCTTAGGTGTCCCACATTAGGCAGTGTCCCACATTAGGGCAATCCACCCTATAAAGATCAGCTCGATTGGATTAGATTGTACAGGTTTTAGTTTACTTGCTGTGGTTGTCTAGCTGGGTAGACTACCAATTAGACTATAAATCCCACCAGCGCGTAAATCTGTCATTGGGAGAAAAACACTAGTCAGCCTTTGAATGGGATGCTCCTCCTTAGCTTGAAATATGAGACGGGGCCCCAATCATGTGACATTGTTTTTCCCACAAGTAACTTGAGGTAAAAATGGACCAACTATAAGCAAACATATAGAAATATGATTATGCATATCACATTTCTTGAAATTATACTTGATTGACTAGCTTACATGCATCACAAAAATAGATGATATTGAATCAAGACTCTCTCTCACATACACACACAGACACTGAGACACACACACAGAAACACACACACACACACACACACACGGCGGCACACTATTAACCAACAGATGGAGAACAATTGGAAACATGTATATTTGCATGTCCAATCACATAGATATTTCCACAATAGGACCTGGGCACGTCACGTCACAATTTGGGGGCGGCAGACATTTTGGGAGCTGCATCGCCGTCAGACAAACAGGCAGAGCGCCATATTTGCGTGTGATTGAAAGTGTAAAATTTGATGGGAGTAGGGCAGTGCTGGACTGGCTATAAGGCACCCCGGGCAAATGCCCGGGGTGCCAGAACTCCTTTAAACGGAGGACTGAAGAGAAGAAAGAAGAAAGAGGAGATCAAGATTTTCAATCAATCTCAATCTCGGCCTAGTTGAAAAAAATACCTGCAGTTTTTGATTGGTAGTTGTTAATGCTAATTCATTTTGATTGGTTAACACTTAACAGAACTCATTTAGCGGATGACTCGAGAAAAGAGGAGATTGGGGGTTTCAGTCAATCTCAATCTAGGTCTAGTTGAACAAGTAAGCATGTAAGCATGCATGTGAAGAAATTACACCATATTTTTGTGGAAACCTCCAGAAAGGCCAAATCAGATTTACCTTCAACCTCATGTCAAGAACAAAGCAGGATTAGCTTGATCACCATGTGTGTAGCCAGCACAGACTGTGTGAACCTTAAGTTCCAAGACATCAAGCCAAATTATTTGGAGTGCATTTACAACCCAAAGTCACACAATCCTCATGATACTCACAGAGGTCTGTGCAAGTGTATTTATTTTATTTACCACTGTTTGTCAACGAAAAAAAAAAAGAAAAGAAAAATACATTAACAGAAATCTGTGAATAGAGCTTGAGCATGGTGACATCATGGTTTTGGGGCGGCAGACATTTTGGCAGCCACATTGCTGTCAGATGAACAGGCATAGAGCGATATTTGAACGAGATAGATAGTTTAAAAGTCTTACTCTATTATTGACTTATCCCTTGGAGTAGACTGCCACCTGCTGGCGATTTATAGCAACGGATGGTTTCCATTTATCACAATACAATGAACAACCCTTAACTTACATGTATACATAGGGAATACACTTATGTAGAACCAATAACAATAATCATAACCAGTATCAAAGTCATCCTTATTTGCCATGTAGCAACAAGCAGCATTACCCACACATGGATACACACATATATATATATATGTTAGAGACAGATAAGTTATGTTCACATACATTTATTTGTTATAAAGTGGCATTGGCATCTTGGTAATACAATATAATGATATAAAAACTATATATACATAAATTACACAGGAAATAAGCAGCAGGAACGGGTTTACATGACATCATTATACAGCCCAATCACTCTAGGCATGAATGGCCTTCTAAAGCATTCTGTATTGCACGCATTGATAGCATTCTTCCACTGGCACCAGGTTTTTGATCAGATATTACCCCATCAAGTGTATGGCATCGACTTTACAAGATGATCTGCACTACAATAACTTAAAGAAGTCAAACTTTGACTGTGTGGGGGGGAGTAGGAGGTGCATTCTCTTAAAATAATTGAATCGTAGCGCGTACCAAACTCGACCCACGCCTTGCAATTACCCTTAACAGCGAGCTAAGCTAAAGAAAAAAGGGGAATGAAACAAAGGACGCCAATATCTTGGCCAACTTCTCAGAATTAATCAGTGCTTTTCGCTTCCAAACGGGAAACATAAAACAGAACAGGAAAATAGAAGTTATAGCGCTTGTCCTGTGTCTTTTCTGACATCTGTCCTTTTGTACTTAGGATTAGGAATCGCGATTTCACCAGTCTTACCATCCAGCACTTGGAGAGTTAGAAATTCAGGCTCTTCTGGACTATTTTTGACTGGAGGTATGTGGGCTCGGGGCGTTTGGTTTGGAGGTGTTTGGAACTGAGACATGTGGTTTGGGTAAGCAATTGGATCCTGGTAGATTGGCTGTGGATAGCCTGCTGGCACAGGATAAGCTGGGTACGGTTGGGCTTGCTGTGACCAGCAGGCTGGACCCGGTACGGGCTGTGGAGGATACATGTTTTGAGGTCCCTTTGGTCCGGATGGGTAGGAAGCCATTGCCGGAGACTGGAAGGCAGCAAAGCAGTGAGAGTCGATAGGGATCAAACCGTCTGGGGTGAAGACCAGGGGGAACTCGATCACTGGGTCGTAACTGAATTTGATGTCCAAGAACACCTGTAAAATATCCACAATGTTTTAATTGTTAATTATATGTGCACTTCATACTGTCAGTTATCTTTTTAAAATGTAAGCTCAACTGTGCAACACTACATTTCACTGTCCTACTGACTGTTGCACATTAGGAAGCTGCAAAAAATGGCCCACATTAGGGCAATCCACCCTATTTACAATATTCACCACATTATTTATTTTTCAATGTGAATATTTCACTTGGCTTGTTGTCTAATTTGTTCTTTGTAACCCATAGGGGCCCCTGGTCACGTAAGAAAATGGTCTACACAATGTGGGGAATCTCAAAAACATACATCTTTGTGATGTCAAAGTTCACTGAAAAATGCATTCAAAACACCCATGAATTTTGAAGTGGGTTAATAATCCGGATTCAACAATAACCATATAACCAAGACATACAAAGTTGCTCTTTGATGTTAATCACTCGGGCTGCCCACCTTCAAGTAGTATTTTAACGTGAGTATCTGGCAGTTTTCAATCGATTTCAGCCGACTTGCGTTGTGCCACACGGGTATCACCATGGAACAAACAACGTCCTTCTCTGTTTTGGCTTCAATGGGCTCCGCTGCCAGCTTGAGGAGAGGTGTGGTGACGCCCCAATGCCGGCCCTGCGCCTTCAATGTCAGGTGCTGCATGAGAGTGTACTTTGGTGTGACTTTCTTGCTGCTGGAGTTCTGGACACATGCCGATACAACCATTGTTTCACCTGCAAGGCATAGGACAACAAGGTTAAAATTGGGCTACGTTAGGCTGGGCCCCCACAGGAAAGACTGTTGCTGCTAAGCCTGCCCCATTCAACGTATTGTTGTATTTTAAGATTTCCCCCGGGGCATGCAGCAAAAGTGACAAGCTTCACGACTAGAGCCAGAGAGAGATCAAGAAATCAACGCCTCACAGAATGCAAAGGCTGCGTCTACTAATCCCTTCTTCTGTCGAGGCTGTTTGATACCCTAGGGTGAAGGCAAAGGCCAACATCTGTCTGAATCAAGACCCAAAAGCGCCAGAGGGGGGCCCGTAGCATGGTTAGACACAACACTTGTTCGGCCGCATGGGTAGACACAACAACCCTTGTATGCACCACCATGACACTACACCAACAACCCCCACTCAGCATCACCAATAGTAAGCCTATTTCCTATGTCAGTTTTGGTGCATGAAATTTAGAGTTCAAAATCCGGAGCCTGAAATCGATGTGATTGAGGTGGCTTAGATGGCAGCGCACACAGCGCCGTGAGATCGCTTCCCCTCATGGTCATGTACTGCACGTCCATTCTTCCCCGCTCTCTCATCCCCCCTTCACACTAACGCTGTCAATAAAATTAGAAAATTGTGCTTGCTCTGAAAAAAATAGCTTATACTAAAAATTGGGCTGCATATCTTAGTAGTGCAGGTGCATAATTATGATGACTGTACTTAACGTTCCCTAAACTGCTATTCTGTGTTTTCAGGATCTCATAGATGGTGTCACATTTTTTGTGGTATCTTTCTGGCTTATCTACATGTTATGAAGATAACTATCATATGGGGTGGCATATACTATTTTCATACAAATTGTCAATAGTGCTTTCATATTTGCACCACACATCATAGAATTGCTGCAATCATCAACAAACATATTCAAGGCTTTTGAGACATTTCTAGCCTTTCAGAAATAAAGAATATCGAGTTGATGTCACAGGTTCCTCAATTCTGCAGTCATTGGTTCCGTTAATAGACGAATTTGGCGGGAAGTTTCGGTACAAGTAGTACCCTGAATATGCCTCCCAATGCCATTACGTCGCCGTGTTCTGAATTATTTTTGAACTTGTCTATTTAATGGGACAGCACACATCTATTACGTTATAAAGCATGGTGGTAACTTAATCTGTGCTATTCCACACCCAAATGTGGAATGAGTGGATGTGGCACACAAACGCATGATTCAATAATCTTGACTAATTCTTGTCAGACTTATGATTGAATGCAGCCATCCCATTGGTCCAGAACCTGTGACCACACCGAGTGAGTAAATTCAAGTCATATTTTCAAAATGTCAGCCCTGTATTTTTAGCATGTAAACTAGTGTATAGGCCATTCAGAAATGTGGTTGATTTAAATGCTTCATCATCATGTTCCCTCCCCATCATGGGGGTTGGATGCCACAGCACGCCAGTCGTTTCTGTTCTGAGCCCTTCTTACTGCTTGCATATAAGTGAGGCCTGTCCACTGGCTGATGTTGTTTGCCCACAACAATCTTGGTCGTCCTCTGCACCTCTTCCCATCAAGTCTCCCGTCCAGTAGAATTCTCTGGAAACTTCCTTTCCTCACAATGTGGCAAAATAATTTCAAACATTTGGTCTGGATAATACGAAGAAGGCGGATCTTTGTGTTTACTCTTCCCAATACTTTGTTATTTGTGACCTTTTGTGTTCACGAGATTTTCAACATTCTCCTGTAGCACCAGATCTCGCTGGCCTGTATTCGGTCTTTCGAAGGCCTTCGAGGCCTTCGAAATGCTTCATATATCGAATAAATCCTACCTGGTGTATACGCCCCTCGCTCCATGGTGGCAGTCATCTGGACCTGGCATTTGGAGAAGACTCCCACATCTTTCTCCACTTTACCGATCTGTTGACCCTGGAGAGATGTGGATGAAGTACTTTATTGTCTTTGGCTAATGAAGAACTGTCTGATTCAATGAATAACATTTTTTTTAATAATCTCTGCCTTTAAATGAAAGGAGCAGGGCTCCGAACCAGTTCAAGGAACGAAAACGAAATCCGAAAACGAAAAGAATTTTGCGGAATTTTTCAGGGAGCTGAAACTGAAACTAAAAAAGGTTTCTGTTTCTGTTCCAGAACAGAAACGGAACATTATAAAATCCACAAAACCGGTTAAAACGTTTTTTTTTTTTGTTCCCTTTATATTTTAACATGTCTTATGCTTGGGAGACTACTTCCGGTTGTGCACAACCGGTTGTGGGGCTCCATCTTGTGGACAGATGAGGAAGTGAATGTAATGCCGTTTTAAACCCGGTTTTAACATTAATACAGTTTCACTGAAGTTTGAATGTCCACCAAATATATTTTGTATAAACTATATCTAAACTTAACATTGCAAATTATAAGGAACTTTAAGAACGAACAAAATCTTTGCGTTCCGAACTGATTTAGGACCGATATTTTAGAGGCGGAACGGTTCCGAGAATGAAAACGTTAAACATAGGCCTACCTGAACCGTTCAGAACGGAACGTTTTAAAAATAATTTTGTTTTCAAGCCATGGAAAGGAGTGAACTGGAAGTTTTGTTGGTGAGGCACTTGCTGGTTTGCTGGTTGCTGGCACCATCATCATCACCATCATCATCACTCCCATAGTTTGGCTGACCCATGGGGCGTCACTGAAGACTTTGCAACCAGCTCTCTCCATCTCTCTCTGTCCTTGGTCACTTACATGGTGTCCCTCAGCCTGCCGCTTGTCCACTCTTGGATGCTATCTTCCCAAGTTGCAGGCTGAGTGACACCATGCGAGTGGCCGAGGACAGAGAGAGTTGGTTGCAAAGTCTTCAGTCTATTATTAATAATATGTAATAATATGTAATGAATGTTCCAACCTGTTGTGATTTCTCATTTAATCCGTAATTAGGTGAATGTGAGCTGGTTATTGAACTGGCACTCAGCAAGTTTCATGATTCAATGTCACTGTCAGTGGAACTATGGTAAAAGCAAACTATGGCAATGTGTCTAACATTAAGTTCAAACTGTTCAACATCACATTTGTCACCAGCAGATATTCATATTAAAAATATTTGTTCACTATAGTCATTATTTTTAACATATGTATTTAACTGGGTGGGTGCTGGGTGTGTGTGTTTCAGTCAAGATAATGTGATGAATTGTCTGTGTTTTGTATAGAATTATGATGATTATTATTATTATTATGAAACTTAGGGAATATAAGAGAATATTCAGGCAAAAATGTGTACCTAACTCCGCCCATGTCTAGCATCACATGAAGCTCCGCCTTCACGGGGCTCTGATTAGACCGAACAAATGACATCAATCGAGTCTCTGCTTGGTCCAGACCCAACAACCGTGAACGGCGAGCGAAGCGTGAACGATTTGTTGGTTCTGGCTTACCAGGCTAGATCCTAACAATTCTTACCAGTGGAAGGTTAGCGACGTAACTGGAAATGAACTGGAACTCTGTCTGGACCTTGCTGTCCAAGCGCCAGGATCGGCTGATTCTCGCTGCTAGCGTGTAAACAATGTTTCCGTTGCTGTGCTTGAAGGACGAGGGGAGATTCCTGTGGAGACAAAGATGCATCGCCTGAAGACATGTTTGATTGGGGTGTGTTATTATCTCCAACAGGTTGCAACAATGTGCAAAATAAACATGTAGCTCAAACATATGATGGAAAAAAATTGACAGCCACAAAAAGAAAGGGAGGATGGGAGAGAGTCGGCGTATTCACTTTGTTACAGTAGGATTACGAGTTAACCTTAACCTGTACGGCCATGTCACAAGATCCCAAGGACTCTCAAAAACAATCCTTCAAGGCACAGTGCCTGATGGAAGGAGGAGAGGAAGAGAGAAAGCGATGGGAAGATAACATCCAAGACTGGACAAGGTGCAGGCTAATGTCAGCCAGACTAGGGGAGTGATTATGATGATGATGATGGTGATAACCCCTAACCCCAAATTAGTCCTAACGTCTACCCTAAACCTAACCGTAACACCAACCCACCTATCCTAACCTTGCTATTTTCGGACTTCTCTAGCGATACAACCTGCTCCCTACAGATACATTTAGAGGAAACTGTTACCACCGTAGCTTACAAACTCATCACTATCTGAATGAAGATCGTTGTTTTCTGCGCTAAATGATGCATCATGAATGGGAGGTGTGGGTGATTGAGCAAGTGAGTGAACAATATGACCATTGTTTGAGATTCCTCTACGGGTAGGGCTCATTAGTCGCGGAGGGGGGGCGGGGGTGTATGGTGAATGACAAAATCTCCCGACAATGCCAGGATCCTGCGTGGTGTGCTGGCTCTGTTGAGCTTCAACTGACCATCATAAATGTTCTGCACTCAAACTTTTCAACATATACCTAAATACTTATCGCTTAGGCTATACATACACACTGGCAGTTATATGGCCTATCCATCTCACTGCAACTATGTACAGAAAAACCTCAAAGTAAAAAAGTTTAAGAACCGCTGAACTAGGGCACGTGCACACAGGTTGTGTCATCATGCCATATTTATCTCGGGGGAACGTTGTTGAATTCAATGCAAGCTCTCTTTTATTGCACGGTAACTGTGGCGCAGTTGGCTTAGTGATTCTACAGTGGTTGAAAAGAACGCAGTGGCTTACGTTGCCAGGGAACATGGAATGCGCTCTGGTCTTTGATAAAACACCATGTACCCCCCTTCCCCGTATTTTAAAGGTGCTTCATAGTGTTACTCATGCCGTCCAAGCAATGCTGTCAATGTCGTTTATCCTGGCGAACCAGAAACAACAAGATGTCCAAGCGATTAGAGTGAACACTAAAACCAGGGTTGAAAAATGTGTCAATCAAATTGTTATCCAGTCACAGCACAGTAGGTGGGACAAACGGCATGGAAAACGTGGCAACCAAATTCCGCCCACGTCTCGTGTAGCCCATACCGAACTCTGCCCACCATAGACACCGACTTTTGTTTTTCATCGCAGAAAAGCCGGCGAGGGGAGTAGAACTCGTGACACTAGGGGACGTTGTGATATAAACCACAGTGCTATTACTATGAATGGGGTCCGTCCTTAGGTGCAGCGTCTTTAAGCACTTCGCCATGGGCGATCCCTCGCTCCACACATTAGATGCCTTGGCTTTTTGTCGTGCACCATTAAAGACTTTGTAGGTTGCTGGCCAAGTAAAAAAAACACATGAAGATAAGCAAATCCTTACGTTGCCCTTGGTATTTGGAACAGAAACTTGTATTCATGGATGCCTTTCCCAATGACTGTCTCTGTAAACACAAAAATGAAACATTCATTATACTTGCATACAAAACAGGGCCGTTTTGCACAATGCAATCCACAATTTTACCTACATCTTCCGCAGCTGATTGATTTCATCCTCTTAACTAAAAACACTCAGAGAGTGCAAACCTGCGACAAGGTCATGAACTGATGCCAAAACATCTAGAGGCTATTATGTTACTTATAGGCTAAAGAAATGCACCAAAATGTAACCACTTGTCATCAATGGTATGCGAGCACCCTCTTGGTGGTACGCGCAATTAAAGTCATAAAAATTAATATTTTCACAATCTGCCAGAGGTGGGCTACACTATCTTAGCTGTAGAGTGGAGGGGACTGCTGCGTGTTGCTAAACGTGATAGCAGTTTGTAAGCTCATAACAGTTGTCAAACTATTATGTTACTAATAGGCTGCAGAAATGCACCAAAATGTGATCACTTGTTCTATTGGTCATTTTCAACAACAAAATTAAAACAAAATTTAATCCAGATCCCTGCATAACATTTTTAGTTATACTGCTTACAGTCAAACCAATGTGACCGAAAACATAAGCTGTTTGCCGCAGGTAATTAAAACTTGATTCACCTGTTATGTCAGACATTTTACTGAACTGAATATTTTACTTTACTTTTCTAACTTACCTGCAATGAGTTTCAACAATAAAATAATATGAATCACAGAAACTACCATTCATCGGCTGGTCCTATCACCCTGATATAGTGTATTGCAGTGAGATCACCTTGTGATAAAGTTGCATAAAATATTACAGATGTAAAGACAACATAAAATAGCTAACAAATAAATAGAAGACCACTAGCCACTCAGCTCAAAGATTGTGCATGCTGCAATGCAATACTTTCATTAAGTACCAATAGGCAGATTTTGGAAGTATGAAATAGACACAAATAGAATAAGTATAGAAGTAAGATGTCTTATAAAGATGTCTTGAAAACCAACGCTGCTGTGAATAGGTAGAATTGCCTAAATACATTGATGCCAAATCATCACTTCTTACCTTTGACATTTTGATCGGTAAGAAACACCTTGTCTTTGTAGAACGTGTCGTTGGCACGGTAAGATGTCGATTCATTATCCATCGACTCTTCTGTCCACCAGACTCTCGCTTCCCCCTTGACCTTGACGGAAATACTTTGTACAGAGCAGTCCTTCTTCAGCTCAAAGCGAAATCTCCCTCTGATGGTGTCCCCCTCGGTGAAGGCCAGGTTGTCCCTTGGCACATCCCAGTTGAGGAACAGATCTTTCACCGTGAGTGACGGCATTTCTTCGATAGA